>JAGPOW010000099.1:373477-383764 GCA_030014935.1 Caiman crocodilus
TGGCTGGGGTCCTGTGACCCTGGCACTCGTTCCTGCCATTGGCAGGGGGTCAGACTAGATGGCCTGCTCTAGGCCCCTTCTGATCCTAGTTACTATGAAACTATGAAACTTGGTGTCATCTGTAAACTTGGCCAGTGAGCTCTTCACCCCCATATCCAAATTGTTACTAAAGATGTTGAAAAGTACTGCGGGACCCCTGCGGGACACTGCTGCCCACTACTCTCCAGAATGACAGATCCATTTACTATGACTCTCTGGGTCCTATCCCGTAACCAGTTTGTCACTTACCTGACTCAGAATTAAGCCCAGAATCGTCCAATTTTCTTGTGAGGACATTGTGGGATACTAGTTCAAAGGCCTTTTGGAAGTCTAGGTATACATTGTCAACCTGTTCTCTCATGTCCAGGTGGCGAGTTACCTGGTCATAGAAAGACATGAGGTTGGTAAAGCAAGACCTGCATCCAATGAAGCCATGCTGGTTGTCATTCAGAATCTTACCTTCTGCAAAATTATCACAGATAGACTCCTGGATGATTTTCCCTAGGTTTGGAATTAGGTTTATTGGCCCATAGTTACCCAGGTCCTCCCTCCTGCCCTTCTTGTGGATGGGCACAACACTGGCCCTCTTTCAGTCCTCAGGGACTTCTCCAGTGCCACAAGTGGTGGAAGAGTTTTGCCAGGGGCTCTGCAATGACTTTGGCCAGCTCCTTCAGCACTCAGATGAAGATCATCCGGTCCCGCTGACTTGTATATATCTAATTTTTTTAAATGGTCATACACGAATTCTAAGGCCATAGTCGGAACGTGAATGTCTGATGAAGGGTGTTTGTGCTCAAAAGCTTGCTATTAAATATTTTTTTGCAAAAATCTTGTTGGTCTAATAAAAGATGTCACTTCTACCACAAGTTGTAATTGTTTATATAATGACACTTAAAAATACTTCTAAGTGTAGGGCAAGTTAAAGAACAGATTAGACCAAATGTGTTTTCCTGCTTTTGAGTTCTAAATAAAAATTAATGTTGAAAGTCTCTTTTGCAACACATATATGAACAGCCGTAACCTAAATCTTTCCTCCTTCACGCAGCAATATGGTATCACCGTGGAATTCCAATAGCTATAACACTATGATATCATCATGGTTTCCAGGAAGTGGTTCCTTGTTGATAAAAATCTTTTTATTGCTATTACCATTTGCACTAAAACATTCCTGATCACTACGCTACACTATTCATGTGCATTTATATATATTTTCATCATATATTCATGGTCAGGAATGTTTTAGTGCAATGATAATATCAATATCATATATTATATAATAGGTCAGTATAATATAAAATGTGTGCACATGTGTGTATGCAGGCATATACATATGAGGGTGTTCCAGAAAAATAACAATTTCCGAATGAAACCATTTTGCATGCAATGGGTGGAAAATTATACAACATTTGGGAACATTGATGTCAGCATTGTCAAACATACCCATTTGGTACTGACTGTGCAGGGAAGTGATGTAGTACAGTAAGTGATCGTTTCACACACAATAGTTTTAGTTTGAAACTGCTTTTATTTTCTAAAATGCCATCATGTATATGCATAAACACACATATATATACACATATATACTCATACATCTTACACACACAAACAATGCATGCACACACACACAGAATCATGTGCACTTACTATTTTATAATAAGTAATTATATATATAGTTTTTAGCTATAATTAGACACCTTGTGAATGCTAAATTAGGGATACAATTGGGATCAGATTTAGTAGTAGCAGATATTCTCTGAAATAAGCTCATCTTGTCTGAAATAAGTTCATCTTGTGAGTGTTCATCCCTTATGAATGGTGGTAACTGAGGACAAGCCTAGGAAGCTTTCTTTCATTCTGAATCAGAAACTATTATAGAAGCAGCCATGTATGAGATAATAGAGAAGTATCAAAACAGACAAAAAAAAAAATAGTCCCTCTTTATTCTTTATCCAACTCAAAGCCATAAGGGTTACATCTGGGAGGTACACTTTTTACATTTTGTCCTAAATTCTGTTTATTACCCCAGGTCCAAAATATGGAAGAGATTTGATAGTCACGATCTCTAACAGCAGAAACACTTCTCTAACGTTTAAGAAAAACTTCAGAGTATAAGTGTATATTTTTGTAATTGCATTTGGAAAAAAATAAAATATATTTACCTCGTTATTTGATTTTTATTCCTCTACAGGAGATGGCGCAACTTCACACATGGTAATTGAGTCTGTTTGTTCAGAAGGCCTGAGAACATATCTCAAGAGCAATTTAATGCCTGATAGCTAAAATAATGACCTCAGGAAATTGTCTTAGCAAACAACATATCAGCTTGAAAGGTAAGGGCGAATTGATAATTTTCAAGAAAAGAAATTTAAAGGAGTATACCTATTGTAAATAGGCTTCGCAAACAAGTCCACAAAATGTAGGTTAAAGGGTAATGACACTAGTCTGTGCTAATGCTCTCACATGAAATTTTTCTCAGGATCAAGATAGCAAGAGGAATACTAACATCAGGGGTGATTCATTGAAGATAAAATTAGAGACCTGATTCAGTGACATTACCAGCTAAATTAAGATATGAAAAACATGTAATGGCTTACTGAACTGGGGAGGATACTGCCTTAAGGAAGCATGTGTACTGTAACCAGTCTCAACAGTGCTCTCTTTGATTCTGTCACCCTTTCACCTGTTCATACCTTTTTCCATGAATAACAACAGTATTTAGCATAGGAAAAGATCAATTGTCAATAAGGCCAGGAGAAGGAAGACCTTTGATTACTGTGCTAACAAGGATTTTCTGTGTGTCACCTAAGCCAAATAATTGCATCTATTCTAGAAAAGTAACATTCTGCTTGTTTCCCTTTGTAATAAATATATCTAAATAATGTTGATATATCTTAATCTCAACATAACCCAGGGTAAAGGAACTAGGGATAGACAAAAAATGAACAGTGGATAAACAGCATGTCTGCTGAAAGCTATCATTCAGAGCAAATACTGCTCAATGGCCAGGAACACACAAACTACTTCCTATAGGTTACACCACAATATCTTGTTATCACATCAATTATTATGCACCCTCTCTTCTTTTGCAAAACATGAGGTAAGGCTTTTGACTTGCAATTAATCATTATGCCTCACAATCTTGCTTGGTTTTTTTGATCTATCATCCTTAAACTTCTGGTTTATATATTGGTCTGTACCTATTTAGTTTATTTCATTTATTTGTTCATTTATTTATTGTTGTCCACCTCTTAGGAGAGCAGTCTGGACTCCAGAGCCCTCAGTGCTACCTAGAAAAGTTCTTTCATACCACCAGCATGCAAGTAATGAATTTAAAAGACATAGGAACTAATCCATAAATTGGAAAAATTAAAATCCCAGTCCTATCCCTTTTGCTCATGCAAGTACTGTATTCTTACAAGTAGTTCCACTGAAGTCAGTTTTCTTGGCAGTGGATCTTCAGTCTGCCATATACACATCTCTAATGTGTACACTATTGCTAAGAGGTTAGATAAGGAGTGTTGGTCATAGCAACAGAGGAGATTTGCCCTGGTAGGTGTTAATGAAAACCGGTGGGAACAATTATGTACCTAGCATGTTAGGAAGGACTGAGTAGACAATAGCAAGGGACTGACATTCTGTGTCAAAAATGGTATTGCCTGCTTCCACTTTACTGAAACCTCTGAAGCAAATGATGAGGAATGACTATGGATGAATATAAAAACAGATACAGTGCAAAATAGAGTGTTAGGCTTTGCTTAGCCTAATGAATTGCTGGATGACTGGGCAAAAACAGTGCTAAAAATTACCCCAGTTAGTGCCTAGAACTATTGTAGTTATTTTTCTCTCAGTCCCTGAACCATTTGCTCCTAGCTCAGGCATCTTTGTGTGGTACTGTATCATGTTGCATAGATCTATCATGATAACTATAGCTGGAGGCCTCATACAGTTCATACCCTAACATGGGAAAATGCTGTATTGGACCTCTTCTTTACAGTAAAAATGACATGTCACAGAGCTAAACATTAGTGATTGTATAGGAACAACTGATTGTGTCTCAACTGCATTTGTTTTGTGCAAAGAACTTAAACTTCAAACCATTATGTGATGCTTAAAAGGAACCTGCATATCCATGTATAGCTGTGACGTAGCTGTTATATATAGAAAACAAATGGGGGAAAGGGACCTGGATACTAGGATCATAAATTAAAGAGGAAGCAAAAGGATACATAGAAAAATCCATGGGTAGTAAATCTAAGGACACTAAAAGGAGTTTTTATGTGTATCAAGGGGAAAAAAAGAATGCTAACAAAGGTATTGGTTCCATTCCATTCCTAAATGGAGACTCTGGATTTGTCAACAATAATGTGGAAAAAGCAGAAGTAAATAGGGAGTCCATATTTTTCTTCTGTATGTGGAAAAAGATGTGATGTTCATATCACATCACGATGATAACGAACTATTTGAGCTCTGAGAGTAACTAAGGAGGATGTTAAATGGCAACTATTAAAGCTGACCAGTTATGAATCAACAGATCTGGCTAACCAACATCCACAAATGGGATAATTGAAGTAACTATAGCCCTGTCAGCCGATCATAGGCAAAATAAAGGAGCATCTGGTAAGGGATACAATAAAAAATTTAAAGGGAGAGAAAAATTATTAATACTGATCAATGTAGGTCTATGGAAAGTAGGGCTTTTCAAATTAGTATGAAAGTTTCATTGAAAACAATTAATATTTATGATAAACTAAGGGCATAGGGGCAGAGTGGTACAACATTTGAGGACAGTAGAGGTGGGTTTTTAAACCCATAAAAAAGGAACGGAGTGATAGAGGGAAATAGCTGAGCATCTGCAGCCCTTTGCACAGGAAACTGGTGACCTGTTTCCCAGGTTCCCCTTGCCCAGATGGGAGCTTGAACCTGCAGCATTCCTTTGGAAGCTAAGCCACTGTCCCATGAATTTAAGAGTCATTGCAAAACTGGACCCTAGCAATTATAGGCCAGTCAATCTTACCTTGGTCCTTGGGAAGACCATTGAGAAAACTATCAAGGGCACATCTGCAAGGGCCCAGCAGGGGAGTTAATGCTTAGGGGCAACCAACATGGGTTCACTGAGGGCAGATCCTGCCTGACTAACCTGGTTTCCTTTTATGATCAGGTCACAAAGTCCCTGGATGAGGGCCTGGAGGTGGATGCAGTCTTCCTGGACTTTAAGAAGGCCTTTGACACTGTTTGTCACCACATTCTCTTAAAAAAACTAGGTGACTGCAGCATTGATGCCTACACAGTCAGATGAGTGGCAAATTGGTTACATAGTCACACCCAGAGAGTGATGGTGGACGGGTCGTTTTTGACCTGGAGGGATGTGGGCAGTGGAGTCCCCCAGGGCTCTGTCCTTGGGGCCTGTACTGTTCAACATCTTTATCAGTGATCTGGATGTGGGTGTGGAAACAATGCTGTCCAGATTCGCTGTGATACCAAGATGTGGGGCAAGGTGGGCACGCTGGAGGGGAGGGACAAAATCCAGCTAGATCTAGACAGTTTACTGAGGTGGGCAGATGAGAATAAGATGGAATTCAACATGGACAAAAGCAAGGTGCTGCATCTAGGGAGCAGGAGCCAGCAGCACACCTAGAGGCTGGGGAACACCCTTCTTGTCAACAGGGTGGCTAAAAGGGCTCTTGGAGTCATTGTTGACTCCAGGATGGACATGAGCTCCCAATGAGAGGAAGTAGTCAGTAAGGCTAATTGCACCGTGTCATGCATGTACAGATGCATCATGAGCAGGTCCAGAGAGGCAATCCTTCTCCTCTATGTGGCATTGCTCAGGCCGCAGTGGGATCGCTGTGTCCAGTTCTGGATGCCGCACTTCAAGAGGGATTTGACTCGTGTTGAGAGGGTCCAGAGGAGGGCCACTCGCATAGTCAAGGGACAGCAAGTCAGGCCCTATGAAGAGAGGCTAAAGGGCCTGAATCTATTCAGCCTCCACAAGAGAAGGCTGAGAGGGGAAGAAATTGGCACCACCGAGGGTTACTAGGAATAACAGCCACAAATTGTTAGAAAGAAGGTTCAGGCTGGGAATCAGGAGACATTACTTTATGGTTAGGGCTGGCAGGCTCTGAAATAGACTCCCAAGGGAGGTGGTGTTCTCTTCTACCTTTCAAGACGAGGCTGAATAGATATTTGGCTGGGGTGTTATAACCCCAGCACTCGTTCCTGCCCAGGGCAGGGGTCGGACCTGATGATCTATTTAAGTCCCTTCTGACCCTAAGCACTATGAAACTATGGTGGAAGGCAGTGCAATGGAGAACTATCTGCCCAGAGGGAGCAAACTGGAACCCCGGACCTACCCCCTTCTAGAGTAGCAACCACATCACTGGGCATGTCTATACATGTAATTGATGTATATGAATAACCTCCAGAGCTTATTGCTCCAGATTTTATTTGTGCACAGCATACGAAGCCCAGTTGTAACAACCCAGGCTGCAGATCCAGTAGCTCAACCTACCAGGCCAGGGTTTCTCCAAGCAGGTTCTATGTACAGTGTGTGGGGCTGGCTAAAGCATGAGGGTGCTTCAGTGTGGAGGCTGCACCCTCATGCCCCAACCAGCCCCTCTACCTGCCTTCCGCTTACTGCATGTGGAGCCTGGTTAGAGCAGCCCTAGGCTTGCAGGGGACCTGGGGCTGCTCCGCAGCAGCCTCCAGAGCATCCTGGCACCCCAGGGCTGCTCCAACCTGACTCACCGTGCTGCTGAGGGGCTGGCTGGGGCATGAGGGTGCTCCAGTGTGGGGCTAGCCAGCAGGTAGTCCCTATGCTGAAATACACTTATGCCCCTGCCAACCCCATCACTATCTATACGTGCACTGCAGTGCAAGAAACAATGCTGCCAGAGGGTACTACTTGCAGCGGCATTATTAGTCTGCTGCAACCTAATAGGGCTGCATGTGTAGATGGTGATGTTTTACAGTGGAGCTAATAAGTCTGCTCTGCAGTAAATGTCTCATGTAGATGAGCCCACTGAGCCTATGGCTTGCCCTCTTCCTCCTGGTTCTGTATACTTTCCCCCTCTTGACTACCCAGTTTCAAAAAGAGCACTGACAGATAGCCTGGACATTATGGTGTGGTGATTACAGTGCTATGCTGCTAAGTCAGAGCCATGCAGGTTCAGTGCTCTCCTAGGCAAGAAAGACCTAGACCCTGAGTGTCTGGCTTCCTAGGCAAGTGCCTGAGCAGCTACATTTTGGGGCACATTTATGTGCCTGGCCAGTATATAGCATGTCTACATACACACACTTACACATCTTCACTGCAGCAGTAATAGAATAGCTACCTGCACAAAGTTGTCATTTAGATGCATAACAGGGGGCGCATCTACATGAGATGCTTACTGTGCATTAGCCTAAAAACACTGTCGCATAGTGGTTATTAACTGTGCTAACAGCTTCCTGCACAGTGTTATTAGGCTAATGCGCAGTAAGCCTCACATAAGACATGTGCTGGCGCTACTGCACGGTAGCTGTAGTTACTGCGCATTCAGTTAGTACTTCTTATTAGAGGTACTAAACTAAATGCTCAGTAATTAAGGTGTGTTAATGAACGTATAGATGCGCCCAGGAAATACAAGTCTACCCTTAGTTAAATTTGGAATTGGCCCTAAGGGGAGATTGGATCACAATCTTCAATGTCCACGCTGAGCTATTTAGCAGGGCAGCTTGACTGAGACCATAATGCTTTAGAGCCTGATCATTGCTTAGCAACTGACTTTGCGTGCCATGCTGAGAGCAGCTAAAGAAGAAATTACGTCCTAATGATGAAGTAATCTGCTGCTGACCCTTCCCAGTGCTTTGGAGGAGGAGCCAGGATTGCATCCATCACTCATCCATGTCCCTCTACTTCCTTCCCACTTGTGTGGGGGAGGAGACAAGAGCGTGACAGCCGTGATTTTTCACCCTGCACCTGCGTTGGCCAGGCAAGGAGTATGCATTTAAGATTAAAGCATGCACGTGAGGAGGAACATATCTTATGTCTAATAGCAGTAGGCCATAATTACTCCCTTCAATGAGCTAGTCAGCATGTAGGCAAAGCACTGAACTCTACGCAGAACTGGAACTATTCCCCGTGCCATCAGCCATATACTGCTAGCAGCTAGCAGGAATTCTTTGCTGGCATAAATGATAGGCATCTGCATTGTCCATTGCGTTTCAAATTCTTCGGGGTGAGGAGACACTACTAGTGTGATGTCCCATAACTACTTTCAGTAGTTTAGTAATATCTGAACTAGCAGGTTGGTGCTGTTTCTCATTCCCATTGCAACCGTTTTTCTTGGAAGTGCATGACAATCAGTTTCTCTCCTTTTAACTATCTTTGTCAGGAACACGTAACAAAAACCCTGTTATCTAGTATAATAGGGTAGTCACACATCTGGGTTTCTGCTGCTTCACTTCTCATTTTCTAATTCCTTCTACATCTGGTTTCTCTGCTCTCTGCAGTCCAACTGTCCAATAAGGAATGGACTGAGAGAGTGCTCATGGTTCCTAATAAGAAGACTCCAGACATAGTATTTTTGGATACATACACACGCCAAAGTTTACAATGAGGTTACAGTCTTTTTTCTGGATTCTGTTTAACATAGTGGTCTGGAGGTGATGGAAGGGGGAAATCAGTAGATTCAAGCACAGCTTTTTAACTAATTCAGCCAAAATGACTTCTTATTAGAATGCATACCTATTTTTCCAGTTTTCAGACACCTGCAGGCTTTGTGCAGGGTACAGGATGATGCCTTATCTTTGATGCTGAGTCTACCACTATTTATCAGTTTCTTGTATGTGGGTTAAAACCGGTGTTGAGTGAACCAGCCTGAGGCTGAAACTAGTGTCTGCCTGTACCTCCTGTTTTTCCAAGCCCTTATCAGAGAAGTTATAAAGGAGCTCTTTTATCTGCACCCCCCTGGATTATAAAGAAGCAGCAAGAAGTGCCCTGCTTTTATTACCAAGATCCCAGATATCTGGACTTTGCACACCACCAATCTCAGTAACCTTTGCACAACATAATAAATCTGTTTGCTGCGTGGCAGTGAGCTCACTGGCTTAGTAAGAGAAAAACAAAGACCATTTTCATGTTAGTCATGCAAAATTATTCTCTTCTAGAGAAAGAAACAACCATCTCATAGCTGTTTTGTGCTCTGTCTAGTTTCATATCAGAAGCCTTATTAATTGAAGAAAATATTCACACTAAGTAGCATAACTAAGAGGGGGTGACGAGGGCACCAGGCCCAAATGACAACTTGGGAATGGGGATGAAAAATAACAACCCCACAAACAAATGATCTACAGCTGCTGCCCAATGCACCACTGCCACCCAGTGCACAGAAGACCCCAGGTATATCTCTGTCCACACCCCTAGGATCTATTTTGTCCTCAGGTGTCTCCTGCATATTAAAGAGTCTTGATTTTCTCTATATGCAATTATATATCCATTCTACAAAGATGTAGCAATCAGCAGTTATTCCCAGACCATGAAAAGGCTACAATAAATGTTTACTTTAACACAGGAATAATTAGAGCTGTCTGAAATTACCAGAGTTTTGAATTTTTAAATATTTCTTGTAAAAAAGTCTATTTTCAACATCCTCATTTTTCCATAAGATAAAAATGAGGATAGCCACAGCACTAAAGAGCAGTCATTTTAAAGATGTGTAGGCACTTAAGGGTTCAGGTGTGCAATTAGTGGCATATATGTGTAACTTCAGTTGATTTCAGTGGAAGTTCAAACCCTGACTCTCTTTTGAAAGTCTCATTATTGCTTTTGAAAATCTGGCCAAAGGGATGGGATGAACTACCAGTCCCATATCCTTTTTCACCCTGAAAATATCCGTTTTGACAGGGAGTAGGAAAAGAAATATAAGCTTGTTAGCAAATTTGTATTCCTTTTAAAAGATATATAGGGCTCAGTTGCACCCATATTTTATTAACCCCCTTGCTTCATATTTTTTTTTAGTTTTGTATTGAATATTCATATTGTACAGGGAGGCAGGGTATTTCGGAAGAGCAATCTCTGGGCTTTACTTATGTCCATATCTGCACTGGGGCTGAGCAGCAAGGAGTTGTGCCAGAGCTAGGGAGCTGGAACCTGTGGCTGTGCCACCGCTGTTTCTCTCATCTCCTCCCCACCTGTCCTCTCTACCACCCCAAGGCTACATCAAAGGCACTGCTTCCAGCTAGAGAGGAGCTGTGCCAGGGACAGTTTGG
>JAGPOW010000099.1:405037-442661 GCA_030014935.1 Caiman crocodilus
GGCCCTCCTCTGGACCCTCTCAATGTTGTCTACATCCCTCTTGAAGTGGGGTGCCCAGAACTGGACACAGTACTCCAGCTGTGGCCTGACCAGTGTCACATAGAGAGGGAGGGAGGATCACCTCCTTGGACCTACTTGAGATGGACCTGTGGATGCATGATAGGGTCCGGTTAGCCCTGCCAACCATGACCTCGTATTGTCAGCTCATGTTCATCTTGGAGTCAATGATGACTCCCTTTCTGCCTCCATGCTCTCAAGAAGGGAGTTTCCCATCATAGTGTATGGCAAGTATTTTCTGATGAAGGCAGCAAGGCCATAGATCCTGCTGGCTACAGTTTGCAAGGCTGTAGCTGGAGAGCTTCATTTTATACAGGTTTCATTTTCCTGGTGATGTCTTCCAACACTGATAGCTTGACCCAGGTATAGCCTTCAACATCAAGTTGAAGAACATCAAGCTTTCCCCCCACAGATAGAGGAGGATGCTCTGGCTCATCCTATAGTTAGTATATCAAAATTGGAAAGTGTAATATTATTGAAACTGGAGAAATCAAGTCAATTCCTTTGGTAGTGACTTTTTAGTTTTGCTTTACAGCTGCTCCCAGGAGGCATCAACTAGTGTTGAGAAGGTCAACACTATCACCCACAGGCTGTTTCAATTTCACATGCTGTTAGTGAAAGGTTGCTAACCATTAGTCTATTCAGCCCTCATAAGCACTGAAAGGATAATAAGCTCTGGCTAATACATGGTACAGAGAGAGGTTCAAACACTTGAAGGCCAACCATAATAACAGCCATTGGCTATTTTCCCCAGTGTCTTGAAACTACAGCAAGAGCTATTCATCCTTCCTCAGATGTTTATAAAGAAGAAAAGAAAATCTAAAGTTTGGGTCCTTACCTTAAAGATCTCTGCACTTAGGTGGCTAATCAAAATGGAAATCTTATGAAAATAGATGTCCTGGTAAGGTCTCCAATAGTTCTAGGCTTTGACCAGGTCAAAAAATAATTTAAAAATCTGTCATAAACCTAAACTGCTACTTCGTATCCAAGAGATAATTGTGTTCTCTTTTGAACTAAATACACAATGAGCTCTTACAGACACCAAAACAAAAGATGGGAAACAACATTGGATTCCTCTAGTGGAAGTAATTTAAAAAAATATATTTTCTGCCTTAACATAGAAATATTAAAGATGCATTTTGCAGCAGATGGAAACAACTGGTCTGCTAAAAGTCATGAGCTTTAACCAGAATCAGTGGCCTTTATTTGCAAACAAGGTAATGTATCATTGCAGTAACTACAGAGTGTAGCTGAATATCAGAGCCAAGAGTGCTGCTTATTCTTCCGTTTAAAAACAGCCTGCAGATTGGTTCTGGCACAGTGCTACTGAGCTTTATCTACTCCCTTTGAGAGAGTGTGGAAATAAAACAGAATTGGGTCCTTAGTACAGCAGGGTTACTTTCCATTTTGAAGGTCAAATTAAAACACTTTGTCCACTGCGGGAATTCAGGCAGCAGTATCTCTGCATTAGAGCAACTCCCTGAGAAAACCAATTAAGCCGATTTAACTCACTGACATGGCATATATTTATATTGCTAGACATTGTAACTCACTGACATTGCTTATATTAGGGGTTGGACCCAATCTCAGTTACAGGAGTGACTAATATCCCGATTGTTTATTCTTATCAGTAAGAAAAGACATTTGAGGGACAATACATGTGAAAGGAAAGCAGGAACTGCTCTGTCATAGCCCTGCTGAGAGACTCAGGGATCAGCAGGTTTGTTTCGTTTAAAAACTAAAAAGATGGCTTTTTGAAGCTTCCTGCTCCTATGAAGCAGAAAAGGAGACTCCTCCAAACCAGAGGTGAGATCCCTTGACAACATTGCAGCAACCATAGAAACAAAAGTCAGGAAACAGGTATTTGTCTATGCAATGCAGAGCTGCACTTTTTTGCTGGAGTGTTGATGCCTCGGAGCGCAAGCTGAGATGCAGGAATGGCAGAAGGAGAGATGTTAGCCAGAAGAGATGAGAAAAAAGGCAGCAGTATCTTTTGAAGTGATGAGAGAGAGTGCTTGTGGGCATGCAGGAAGGTACAATCCACCCTTGTTTGTACCCACAATGTATGACTCAGACAGTTTAGAAAATAAAACTGTTATGGTTTAAAAAAAATATAAGAAAGAAGGAAATGAACCCTGCTGTTCCAGACATAGCAAAAGTGTCTCCCAATGGAACAGACCAGAAGGGAAGCAAGCAAAATGGATCCTCCAGAGTGGCTCCAAGGCAATTTTGCACACGCTAGCTTTGCCTCTAGCTCAAGGTGACTGCACAAGCTGAACAGGCAGGAGAGCTTGAGTGCCAGTGAGCAGTTGGGACATCCAGTTCCCGATCAAGGGAGATGATATAGCCATAGAGAAATATTGGGACAGCAGGGATACCACATCAAGTCATTGGTAAAAGTGACACCACTAACAGAGATGCTTACAAGGAAAGGGAGAAGGGAAAAGGCAGAAGTAATTCTCTCCATTTCCATTAGGAGTTTTAGACATTCTCTTCAGAAGGTACATGGGATCAAGCACATGTTACATGTTGATACACTGGCGTATAGCACCTTCTTTCCTTTGAACAGCCTGGCAAAGGCACTCGGCAGGCATTTCAATCAGATTTTTTTTTTTTCCCAAATAAGATCTTAAACAAAGTGTTGAGATTTTTATGAGAATTAAGTTTTTCTTTTGCCTGCAGGTGAGGATGCTCTAGTTAGTGAATGGGTGGTGGGATCAAACTCGAGTCCTAGCCACACATGAAAATAGCCTTCAGCTCTGAAAAGAAGGAGAGTACATGGAGGAGATAATGCATCGATCGGATCACCCAACAGCATCAGAATCAGCAGGAGTTTGTTACAGATGATAAAAGACCAGTAGCAAGTTCACCTAGCTGATCAGCAACAGGAGTGAGTTCAAACTGCTGGCCACTATAACATTTCATGAAAGAACAGTGGGAAGCCCAGAGGGTAGCTTAATAGCTGCTGCAGGAAGCCCAGCTTTGTCAGGTCAGCTGTAACATCACGTATAGCTTGATTCTCAAGTCTGCCCAAGCACTCTGAGCAAAGCTTGTCTGTTCCAGCTTTCTTTTGCTGTAAAACTGCTCTCAGCTGGGCAGTGCGTGCCTCTCTCTACCTCTGGTCATGAATCAGACTTGCTAGAGGTAAGACTCTGGCACTGTCTACATTGGACTAGTACTTAGCAGAATCCATCTACATTCGAAGAACGTTCTGCGTCATCAAGTTCCAATATTTAGAGTGATGTAATAGGTTTTTAATGGGGAAACTGGATGAGCGCAGCCTCTGGGTCTCTTTCAAATCCATAAAGATCTATATTAGCTCTTACCTTGCAGTTGTTATAGTTGCTCTAGACTTGAAACCCTCTATTTCTGCAACAGAATTCAGCTGACAGCTTTCGTGTTCCCATGCTGAAATAGGGCTGCTTCCTAAATAAGATTGAAAAAAAACAAACAAACCCCCCAAAACATCTAATTGGACAGATTGGAATTGGATTGGATTGGAAACAGACTGGGATTGAAAGAGCCAGTTCTTAATCTAATCTCCAACAAGAAATTCCTTTTCTTCTCATCATTATAAGTAGAAAGAGATACTTAGCTATGCTAGTCTGAAGTTAGGCAAAAGATAGGGCAGGATGGCACCTTGGAGATTAATTTGTTCAGAAAGGCACAAGCTTTTGGAGACAACATCATCTAATAAAGTAAGCTTGAAAGCTTATGCCTTTCTGAATGAGTTAGTTTCTGACATACCACCCTGCCCTGGTTTCTGTGAGTATTATACATCAAAATAATGCCTGCAAACAAATGGCAAAATATCTCTTCCCTTTGCTATTTCCATCTAATATAAATTGCATTAATAAAACTCCTTTTATAAGTCTACTTCAATTATTTTTATTCACTGGGAATTTACAGACATTACAATTAGACTAGTCTATTTGAGTGAATGTAGATTGATCGAAACCATAACCATATAGAAGTTTGATACACAACAGCCTGGTCTAAAAATGGTGCAAGTGCCCTCAGGCCTTGTGTGAGGTATACTCAATTGTGATCGGTTCAGATTAAACTGATGCATCGAATTTCTGTACTGTTCCCCTATCGATTTCAAGTTAGATTAGCGTGCTGTAGCTTCCCAGCTTGCTTTGTGACCTCCGCGCAGGGAGGTGTGCTGGCTGAGTGCCTAGCATGCCCTGCCCCCAGGCTGTCCCAGTGTCGAGCAAGTACAGCTCCTCTCCCCTGACCCCACCTCCAGCCACCTGTTAGCTGCAGGAAGGCAGAGAGGGGAAGTGAAGCACCTGTGTCCCCTGCATGATACCTGAAACCTGAGTACCCGAGTCCCTGTGCCATGCCCCTGCACTCCCAACACAGTCACAAAGCACCCCATGACATACACACAGAGCCCAACACCTGGAGAGGTTTGCAAGTGGCACTCCAGCTCTCTTGCCCCCACCCCCATCTGATCTGATTCTTGGGGCAAATCCTTGAGAGCTATGCACAGTTTCAGGGTGTGGTCAGTCACTGGACTGACCCCTCAAACAACCCCCTGTACCAATCCCTGAAAGCAAGGGAACCCCCAGCCTCCTCTCCCACAATTGCAGCCCCATCCTGGTCCTGAACAATGCCTGTCTTCCTGTCCCAACCTCTGAAAGCAAAGTAACCCCCACCCCCACCCTCACGCACTCCTGGTATGTTCAAAGCAGAAGAACAGAGCTGCAAAGCCAAGGGCAGCACCTTGCAGCATCTTCTTAGGCAGCCAGAGACTGGGGAACCTCTTTCAGTCAGGTTATGATGGGATCAGCATCACATCAATAGCTGTGATCATGAACTTGTCCAGCAGAGCCACAGGTAACATGTAAGCCAGACTTTCACATTGAACAATGACCCAGGCCTCCCCTGTGTATCTTCAAAGCAGACAGTCCACCTCCAGCTGTCAAATACCTCCTGGGGGACCATGTCCTGTAGCAAGAGCAGGGCATATTGGCTGATTTTCCTCTGAGAAGAGTGGCAAAGCTCATCCCTCTGGGCCTAGTCAACTCTGACCAAGGAAATGTCAGGAGAAAAGTACAGCTTTTGTGCAAACACAGCACTGAAGCATCTCTTTTGTAAGGGAAGGATTGGGTGGGTGGGGTGCAGGGCCAATGTAAGAGCTCTGACACCATTAACCTGAGTGGTCAGTCTCTGCCTCCTCTGGAGATGGTCCAAGTCCCAGTAAAACCACAGGTCCCTGGACTCTGAAGAAGTGAAGCAAATGCCTGCCACAGTTCTTGGAGAGGGACCTGGCCCCTCCCTCTAGCACCAGGACCCCTGTCTCTGTTGTGCTGTGTGGAGAGCAGTGACATGGCTCACAGCTCCAGGGAAAGGGGGAAAGGCCAAGACAGAGAACTGACTATAGGTACTTTGCCATATCCATGTGAGTGCCCAGGTGAGTGCTGTGAAGGTCCCAGATGCCTGCCCTTATACTTCATTTTATCAGCGAAAGTTGAAACTTCACACGAAGAACAGTGCACAGAGGATGCATTGCTAGCTCAAGGACATGGGGTTCACATAGCTGCAGAGTGCATAAGCGACGGTTGTAGGAGGTACTGCAGAACCAAGGAGGGCATGCTGCAGGCTTTGGTTGCTGCCTCTGAGTGCTGAGCACGCACAGCTGATTCCTGGTGCTGGGAGTTGTGGAAGTGGCATGAGGAGAGGATCCAGGTGTGGGGGGAGACATCCTAGGGCTGGGGAATGCCTACATCTGGGCTGTTGAGGTGCAGAAAGGGGAGCTTAAGATGGCCACCCGCTATTTTGAAGGTGTACCTTGCACCTCGGTGGAGTTGGCAGAATCCCAGTGCCAAGGCAAGTTTATGGACAGGGTCCTGAACCACTTTACAGCCACCTAAGATGCCCCCAATTGGCACCAGCACTGCCTCCCACAGAGCCCATAACTCCACACCCCCAGACCAGGGGTGGCAGGAGATGCTGCCGCCCAGCCCCCCAGTGGCATGCTGCTCCCCACTCTGGGAAGTCTTCCCAGGAGTGACAGGAATGACAGACAATCAGGAGTCACTAGGGTGCTTGGCTGTGCTTGGTAGCCCTGAGCACATTGGGAGAGGTGCAGACCTTGGCCAGCGCAGGCTGCCTGCACCCCACCCTCCCCACACAAAGCTGAACATGTATACTGGTTGCTCCCAGTCTAAACTATGTTGCTTAAACAAAACCACGTAGATTGATTCCTTCCCCCAGTGTTTTGAACATCTATATGTGGCTATCATGTCTATGAAGAAGGTCAGTTTCTCTTCTCAGTTGCATTATTCCAATTTCATGGTAAGAATACAGAGATCAAACACATAGCTCTGGATTTTCAGCACTGCAGTAGACATAGTTTTAACATGTGCAGTCTACTTGCAATATCCAAAGTGTTTTCTAACCATAGTTATTTGGACCTCCAGATAACTTTCCTCCAGGGGAGGAAAGAGGGGCAAGGGGGAGCTGATCTGTGGTTCCTGATATGCTTCCTATTAGGTGGGCAGTTATTTGTGATTCTTTGTTGAACAAACAGTAAAAAAATGTGCACTGGAGAAAAATCATTCTTTTCCATTATATTTTTAAAGGACAGGAGAGGAATAAAAAGATCCCTTGACAAACAATTTCAGCCAAATTGTTTCTTTCACAAGCAAATTTCATAATTCAGTTCAATAATAGCAGGATCAGGACTTTTATTGCCCTAATTATGAGCTGAAAAAAACAAGTTACTGAGATGTAGGCATTTTGAATAAAATGGTACATAAGGCAATAAAATGAAAAATGTTGTGTATTATTTCGGGAACATGAGGAGAACTTTTAGGGAACAATAAACAGAAGCGTAAAGGTTCAATAAACGATGCAAGGTGCAATTAGAATTCTAGGCACAGTTCTAATTTTCTGGAGACAGCATCCATTTTATAACAAGTTGTCTTTATTTTAATTTTTCCTTGAATTGTTTTTTTTTTTCTCACTCTATGAACTTGAAAACTGAAGCCTGCAACTTGCTGTACATCTCTGGATTGGCGGAAAAATGACACTGCCTCCCAGTGGGGCAGAGATAATTTTTTAATGTTAATACTTCATATCACAAACACATCAAACAAGTCTTATTTCCTTCTCTGCACCGACATATTTTACTCTTCTAACGGCTTTGTCACACTTGATGATGACCTTTTAATCAAGAAATACTGCAGCTTGCAAATCTATTTTTGTATTTCTGATTTTCTTTTCACAAGCAGAAGGCTGATTTCTCAACTCATGCTATGCATGGGCAACTCAGATGTTCATATGGTTGCAATATTAATCCCATTTAATATTTCGACAAAGCCTTTCATTAGTGGAATTTACCTTGACAAATATCCTGATTGCAAATATCAATAATGAAGTGTTCAAGGAACTCTGAGTTTGAGACTCGTCCAAGGCAACACAGAATCAGTGACAGCAAAGGGTTTGAACACACAGTCTTGGCTTCCAGTTCAATCAACAGACATCTGTATCTTCATTTCTGTTACCTCCCTCTAAGCTTTAGCGAGGGATACAGAATGACAAAACTTCTACTGATACAGAGCTGACTTCATTCAACCAGCCGCTGGGCTAAGAATTATTACATCAGAGTATTGTGGATGACATTACTGAAACTTCCTTATGTACCTGTCTATGTAAGAGAGTGCCCACATTCTCTAGGTTTCATTCTGCTGATACCAAAGCAAACTCTTATGTGGAGATTGTGTACATGACACCTTCAGTTCTGAAAATGAAATTTCAGATAAAGATCTGTCAATGTGAAGAATCAATAGGCATCAAAATTTCTCAGGAAAGGCATTTCTTTATTTATATGCTGCCCTTTCCAGCAAAGGCTCAGGACAGCTTACAATGAGACAACAGAATAACTTGAAAACAGTAGGATGATGGTTTTTTAAATGCTTATCTAAATAGCAAGGTGTTATAGTTTTTCTGAATGATATCCAGGCTTGGGATCTGAAAGCCTCAAGAGGGAGGGAGCTCCAGCGCTGAGGAGTGACTGATTAGAATGACCTTCCACGTGTTTTTGTTGAGCAGACTTGGCAAACTGATGGTATTTGTAGCAGGTTGATCTCAGCTGACCTTGGGGATCGTGAAGGGGAATAAGGCAAAAGATGATTCTTAAGGTATTTAGGGTCCAGACCATTTAGGGCCTTACAGGACTAAGCCATCACCTTGAATTGCACTCAGCTAACTACTGGGAGCCGGTGCAGACTGTGGAGCACTGACGATACATGCTCCTGGTGACCCACCCCATCAGAAGGCAGGTCACCAAGTTCAGCAGCAGCTGCAGGTTCTGAATGGTCTTCAAGGGTAGCCCTATGTAGACCACATTGTAGTAGTCTAGCCTTGAGGAGGTTACGGCATGGATGATGGTGGCCAGATGAGAGTATGAAATAGAGGATTGCTGACTTCTCATGAGATGGATTTGGTGAACCATACTCCCAAGCGATAGCTGCACCTGACAATCCAGATACAGTAGAGGATTGAGGAGCACCCTAAGGCTGAGTGGGGCTGCATGCCATTGCTGTGCCTTCAGGTCATGCAGTCTGCCTACCACCATTAGCTCTGTCTTGCCTGGATTCATTTTCAGTTGGTTCACCTGCTTCTAGTCCCCAACTACAGCCAGGTACTGGGAAAGGACTGAAACTGAAGAGCTATGGTCAGAAGAGAAGGAGAAAGCTTTGTGTCTTTAGAATATTGATGGTACCTCACTCCAAATCTGCAATCTCATGCAATGGCCTCAGATACATTTTTAAAAGGAGGGAGAATAAGATGGGACCCTGCAGGAAAGGTCCTGCAGGAATGACAAGTGCTCGTTCATCACCACCCTCTGGGACCTCCCAGTAAAGAAGGAATTAAACCAATTTAGAGTGAGCCCATGAATTCCCACCAGGTCAAGTAAACAGCACTTTATGATCAACTGTATCAAAAATCCAGTAAGATCAGCAGGGTACAATTTCCCTTGTCAGTTTCCAGGCAATCTCTCATTGACCAAGGCCATAAGCTTAGTCTCTCAGCTATATCCAAGAGCCAAACTGAGAAGTATCTGGGACAAAAGCCAAATTGACAAATATCCAGGAAAGCAATGGCATCCAGATTCACTGGAGTTGTTGGATGACCACCTGTTTAATGACCTTCCTCAAAAAGGGGAAGTTGTAGGTAACTGGCTGAGGCGTCAGTATTAAGCGAGGTTTTGAATAGGGGCGAGACAGTCATTGACTTAAGAACATCTGGCACTCTTCCCTCCCAAAGGAAGGTGTTGACAACCTCTGCTAACAGTGGGTCCAGTCATCCTTGGCTGGATTTTACAAGGCAAAACAAACACAGGTCCAGTTTACAACTAGTTGCCCTCATCTCCCTCTAGCATATTCTCTGAATACAGCAACTGAATGACAGAACAAGCTAAAAACAAACTGCGGACTATAAGGTGGATAGAAAACTGGCTGGAGCATTGGGCTCAGAGGCCAATAATAATTGGCTTGATGTGTAGTTGGCAGCTGGTATCAAGTGGAGTGCCCCAGGGGTTGGTCCTGGGGCTGATTTTGTTCAATATGCTTAAGTTGCAGCAAAGGAAGTTTAGGTTAGATATTAGGAAAAATTTTCTCACTAGGAGGGTAATAACACACTGGAACAGGTTTCCCAGAGAGGTGGTGGAATCTCCATCCTTGGAGGTTTTTAAGACCCCACTAGGCAAAGCCTTGGCTGGGATCCCATCAAAGTCCATAGAAGTGTCCCCCAGAGAGTTTTGGAATCCCATTAGTTCCCTGCGCCTCCAGAGGCAGACCCACCTAGCTAGGCAAAGATGGATAAAAACTGACTGCTGCTTTATTAGCATGGATATAGCATTAAAAGCATCCCCAAGGTCCTGGTTCCAACAGGGACAGAGGAGGAGAAAGACAGAGGAACAGGCACCAAGTGCCATCCTCTGTTTCTCTGATGGCATTTTCTCCCCTCTTGCCTTATCTGTCCTTGCCCAGCATGACTCCAGTATGCTCAGTTGCCCATTGCTTCCCTCCCAGAGTTCATTGCTTTCTACCAACTCATGCTGGGTTCTGCTAGGCCCCTGGGACTGACAGATTGTGTTTAATTCATGGACCCCCTTTCTCCCCCTAAGGGAACAGGTGGTGGGGGGAAGTTGGAAGCTGTCCCAAACCTGACACCTCCAGAAACTGATTGGCCAGTGATGCAAGATGAGATAATCCATCATGCTCCTTAGCCATCATGCCTAAAACAACATTATTGCAAGAAAATCTATGGAGAGTTTTGAGTGCATTCCAGAGAATGTCTTACACTTAGTTGTCTATGGCTGCTCATAGAGCTGGAAGTTGAGTGGCTGTTGTGCACTTAATTACAGACCCTGTTATGTCAATGAAAGCAGTGTTTGAATCTGTGTGAAGGACATGAGTGTATGATTATGGTCTTTGCCAAGTGAATAACCACACTGAAACCTGTGGGGCTATACTCACTTCCATAACATCATTTATGTGCTTAAGTGATTTGTTGAAACTGGCTCCTGGTCTGTAGCAAAAGGAAGCCAAAGAGAATCTTTATATTGATGAATTTTGATTGGGAAGGAATAGTGCCCAAAGGTGTAGCTGAAACTATTTTAACCGCAGGCAATAATTTGGAAAAATTATAGAAAATGACAGCCTGCCAATCAATCCTCTTTAAAATTTGTCCAGTAACAACTGCCTTTATCAGCAGCTGGAGGAGAACTGAATGCTTATGGGGAGAAATCAAATGAATAAACATGCCCATGTGGATAAAAGGAGGATTGATAACCAGAGGGAAATGGAAAGAAACATTAAAAGAAAAATATATTCACTGGTTACATAAGAATGGGTTTGGAGGAGAAAAAAAAATAATCTTGAACTTTAAAACAGCCACTGCCAATAAACCACAATCAGTAATGAGAGCTATTTATGTCATCATTAGACTTAGCAAATGGAAATAACTGTGACATTTTCAGCTTTGCTAGACTGTTCTAGTATAATTGGTTTTAAAATGTTTCCTCATATAGCAAAAATGAGAGCCATGAAATGTACTAATTTCTTTACAGCAGCAATAGAAATGGGAATGTGCTAAAGGGAAAAGGGAAAAAAAAATCCTCCTAAATGTCACTGCTTTAGGTGAGCTGTGCTTTTGGCCCTGTGTTGGTCTGTTTGAATAAACTCTTCAGGTAAAGGGCCTTCCTTCCTATACCTTGCTTTCAGTCTTAAGCTGGATCTCAGGGTCCAGGCCCCATTTTCTGAAAAAGTAAACATTGTTTGATAAGTGCAGCCATGTCCCTGAATGAGCTTGTGATGGCAGAAGCTCAAAGTGACACAGAACTACTTTCTTCCAAACAAAGCATTGGTTGTTCTTGTGCATGAGGGCAGAAGGTTAAAACAAGAGTCCTGTAAGAATATTTCTTTTTCCCTACACCTTGCAAGCATTTTTACATTCGCTTTGGGCTTTGTTTCCCTTTGGGCTGCATCATCACCCCAACCCTTTTCTCCATCTACCTTGATGTGATTTTGATTTCTCATCGAGGACCGACTTCCTCCCAGAATTGGGGTGAGCGTTGAATGGACAGTCAGCTTTTCAACCTGAGGCACCTTTGCAGCAAAACAAGAGTTACCAAGACTGGCATCACTGACCTTCAGTACGCTTGCACTGAGACGGATCTGCAGTCCACCTTTGACCTTTTTTCAGGTGCCACTGCCTATTATAACCTGGGACTCTCCCTTAATATTGGGAAGATCAGGGTGATCCATCAGCCTTCCCCAGCACAAGTTGCCCTCCTCCCCCACAAATTACCATTGGTGGAGAACCCCTGGAAAATGTCAAACATTTCCCATATCTTGGCAGCCACCTCTCCTAGTCAGTAAGTCTTGATGTAGAAATTGAGCATAAGATTCGCCGTGCCAGCGTATCCTTCGGAAAGCTGCTTCACTGTGTCTTTATCAACTGAGGTCTGCAGGTGGAAAGTAAGATCCTGGTCTACAATGCAGTGAACTTCACTTCATAAATCCAATAGATACAAAAAATCATGGGCTAAATATAAACATTGGATTTATGGCTCATTATAACCTGCCTGCCTTCTGTTAACCCCAGGTAACCTCACTACATTTTACCGGCTACATTCTGTCACCAGGCCAACATTTCCCCTTCCCCCCTCCAACTACCCATCTCACACCTATTGTCTTCCATGGCCTCTGATCCTCACTGCCATGCATCTGCATTTTACATGGTGTTTCCATTCCACCCAGGAGGACACAAAACAGCAGACTCTCCCAATGCCTGAAGAAGGGTGGTTGTGCCCAGGAGGTCACAAAGAACTATTTTTCCAGCTACTTAGTTGGTCCAATAAAAGATATCACATTTACTCAGAGAACCTTGTCTTGCTGTGGTTATCTCCACCTCTATGAGCATGAGACGTGGGTGATATATCAAAGCCATCCTAAGTGCCTGGAATGGTTCTTCTCAGGAAGATCTTTCACGTGAGATGGGAAGACCACTGCACCAATGCCAGCATCCTCTCTGCAGCTAACATAACTAGCACTGAGACAAAAGTCATGAAACATCAACTCTGTTAGGCTGGCCACTGTGTGCAAATGGCTGACACTTGTCTCCTGAAACAAGTCCTCTTCTTTCAACTCAGTCATGGTAAGAGGACCCCTGGAGACAGAGGAAGCACTACAAGGGCACCCTGAAAGCATACCGTAAGAAGGGTGGCATTAACATTACAAACTGGGACGTGCTGGCTGGTAACAGGTCTCAAAGGTGCTGCACCATACATCAAGCTGCAGCATACTTCAAAGAGAACCGTCTTGCTGAGGAAGCCGAGAAACAGCAGAGGGAGAAGGAAAGTGCACAGCATCCTGGCTAATAGCTGTGCCCCCCACTCCCCACCAAGGCACCATCTGTCATATCTATGGAAACACTTGCAGAGCATGGACTGGACTCTTTAGCTATATTAAAACTTGCAAATAATCCCTGCCCCTTAGCAGACATCATCCTCATATTGAGGGACAGCCGAAGTAAGAAGTACATTCCCTTTGCCCATGCTGACATGCAGCATGCTCCCTCTGTCTCGGACACTACCTTGTACGCTTATTAACTCTCACTGATGATCTCTGGGACATTGCTCCTCTCTCTTGGCAGCATTATTCATGTTTAGGAATCCCATTTGATGTTAGGTTTTCAGCCTTGGGAAGAACAAATCCTGCCAGCCTGGTGGGTTTGAACTGGGTTATTTCCTTGTCATTTTTCCTCCACATTTTTACTCCTGGAGTTTCATCTGGGTCACCGTTTTCCCCTTCCATCTTCCTCCCCTCCCACTTTTTAGCTTTGAGTTCAGGTAGCATAATCTCATATTGGTAACTTGGAGGGTGGGGGCAAATGTAATAATAAAAATGCAGAATAGCACTCCCCATTCTTTTCCTGAACTTCAGCATTACGTTGTAAGAGCAGCAGGGTTTTGTAGAGGCTAGAGCTCATATTTGAGAGTTAGTAGTCTGTTTCCCCTTCCAATCAAATCAAAAGGAGGGATTTTTTTGGATTGCTGCCAGTGAAAGGAGTAAGACTTATCTATTCATGACACAGCAAGGTACTTAAACAAAGAACTGCTAAATAGAAGATAAACCCAGATAAGAAATATATAAGATATAAATCATATATATATATAAGATATAACCCAGATAACAAAAAACATCTTGGCTGCTGCTAAATGGGGAAGGCTCACGAAATATAGAATTATTTCCAAAAGTAGAGTTATGCTGAACCTACTTTAGGCTGCAAAACTAGAGCGTTGATGCAGAGCTCCTTGCGTAGCCAATTACACTGGTGCAAAATGCTACTAGATCAGAATCATGCCACTTTATATCCATTTTCATTCATGTTCTACTTGTGTAAGCATCTGTTTAAAGCTAGTTGAGATCAATGGCTTTACATTCACCTCAGTAGTGATGATAACCTAGTTTAGCAAAGAACTTAAGCATGTGCTTAGCTCCCATTAACACTAATTAAAAGCAATGGATTCAAACAAATCTTTATAGTCAAGAACAGACTGAAGTGAGTGTTCTCATTACTAATATCAATGTCTGGTCCCAAGCCAAAAAGTTTGGATCAAAATCTGAACTATCTCCTAGGGAACTAGAGTTAAGTATTCTCTTTTAGGTCATCTGCAACCCAGAGGATAGCAATAAAGCGAGGAACAGGCCATTAACAAAAAGAGGTGAGGCTTGAATACAGCTTTCACCCCCTTGTGTGAGCTAATGGATTAATTTGTTCATTGGTTAGTAATCTTACTTGGGTTCCTACCTTAATACAACAAAGCAAATGATATCTCTTGGATTTTAATTTGTTTGGTAATTCTCACTATATTGAGAAGTTTTGATGATTTTTTTTTTTAAATTTAATATTCAATTTGTAAACGTTTCCTCCGGGCTCACTAATGTTCATCTCTAACAGCTTCTGAAAGTTTATTTATCTGGTGTTACCATGAACAGCTGACATTTCTTAAGATAATTTTTTTTTTGCTTGCTAAGTCAGAAAGAGCAGTATTCAGCCAAAATGATGAGGTGCAGAGCTCATGGCAATGAGCCCTTATGAGCACTCTATCTTCTTCACCTGTGGGTTGCATTACTTTTGAATCACTTGGATTTTTAAATCCTTATCATAGAAAATATATTTCTTTCCTTGGCCTGGAGGCATCTGGGTGCAGAGATTTAGATGGGAATCCAGGTGTGTGCTACGGAAGCCAATGTCTTTTCAAAGTACAGAATAATATATGATTAATGAATGTGACAGAATGCATACTGCAAGGTTCTAGTATTTTTTTTGTGCACTGTGTATTTGTTGTTACATAGCTGAGAATCACGGTTGTCCCAAAACCTGTAACCTGCTGAATAAACTTTGTTGTACTGATTTTTTAGAATAGTGCCAAGATTCCTCAGTCATGATCCTCATTATATTAGCCTCTGTACAGATATATAGGAAGTAGTCTCCTTTATAACCAATGTGCAACTGAGGAGGACTTGGATCCATTTGCCTGACATGGAGTCCATAAAGGGAACTAGTTTATAAATATATCAATGTCGCAGATGGTGATTACTGTGTGTTTCACAGGAGCAATGGGGCCCTGATCACGACTGTAGACTTTTGGCACCAAACTAAGAAATCAGAAGCGACCAGGTTTATTCCACAGAAGCAGGATATTGGCTGCCGTGTCCCCCTACTTTACTAGTGGCACATTAAGGTGTTATATCTTGTGATTGTGTCAGTGTTGACCGTGCAGTTTTGCTGAAAGACGAGACAATGGATTTGTATGAGGTGGTTTGGATAGGGATGGTCCTGCTTCAGGCAGGCAGTTGGAGTAGATGTCCCTTCTAGCCTTGCTGCTCTGATTCTGTGATAGTATGATTTGGTAAGGATGTGGTACTTTATATTACATGATGCAGGACTGGCTGACTGCTGAATCATTCAGGAAGTAGCTGTTGTTCAATGCATTTTCTTTAAAAATTTTCCTTTTTCCCCTTCCACTACAGTTTAGCTGTTTGTTCCAGTTGTGTAACCTTGTACAATAGGCTTAAAATGAGATTTCAGTGATTGATAGTACACACAAAATATGTGACAAGTTGGAATGGCACAATGCTCTTGGTGCTTGGTGAGGATATGAAATGAAAAATTTGTCCAGAGCATGCAGTAATCTTATGCCCTCTTTACCATAAAGAAAATTCATGACCAAAAGAGCATGATTGGAATGGGAGCAGAAAATCCTTACCACTGCACTCATTTCCAAATCACTTTGTTAAAAAACTAAAAGTATTATCCACAGCAAAAATACCAACCTGATGTGATTTATATGTACCTGGATCTGTTTTATTTTTGAATGATCCATCTAACTATTTTTTTTTAATTGAAAACCTAATTGCTTTTACTTTAGCACTTTAGATTCTATGGTAATAAAGTGAGATAATAGGTCATATCTGAAAGAGCTCTTTCAGGAAGAAGGAAGAGATCTGAATTTTTTTTATCATTCTAAATAAGAAAAAAAGCATATTGTGCTTAATGGGCCAAGCGGACCATTAAGCAGGGATCCAGGCAGTAGGCAAGTCACCTTGGTAAACAACCAGCCTGAGAACCAGCTTGCTTGCAAACCTTGTTTCCTGCCATCCCAAGAGTCTGGTAGACTGACCGAACGTGAGGCAGGCAGACAGAAAGGCTGGGTAGTTAGCCATTCAGTTCACCTGCCTACCTAGTGCCATTATAAGATTCAACTGAATCAACATGTTTGCATAGGCTTTTTACATGTGATCAAATGTATATTTTGCTATAGAAAATTGGTTAGACTTTTTGACCCATAGTATCCCATGGGTATCCTAACTAAAGGATGTTTAGTTAGAAGAACCTCATCACATGCGTGACATGAAACCCTTTCCCTCTAACTGTATTAAACCATGAATATAAGAAAATATATTTCTTATAGCCAGCAGACTGTATCTTTTTAGTTTCTTTCTCATTTGAATTGTCACTGGAAAGGCTGATAGATGTACAACTTGTAGTATACAATGCCTGTTTCTACTGGTTCACTAGATCAATAATTCAAATAAAGAGTCCTGATGTCAGATGGAAAAAAAAATGTATCTGTCAGTATAAATATGGCTGGGATCTTCCATCAATGTGTTTAGAAGAGGCTGTTTAAACTTTCGGTGCTTACAATTTTTACAGTTAGATTCTTTCAAAACAACTCTTGAGATAAGTAAACCACCGAAGAACTGCACTTACGAAGAGCCACAGTGGAGCATGTCATGCTGGCTTCTTCTGTGCTACATCTAAAATGGATGTAAGGCAGAGACCTTAACGTGGTGCTGGGAGCATGCCAGTGCACTTTCTGTTTTTGACATGTGCATTGGCACGTGCATAGGTGGTGGAAGGCCAGGACTTGTGGGGGCTTAGCCCCCTCGAACTGATTTCACAGTGGCCAGCAGCAGCAGCAGCACCACAACACCACTTGGCGTGCAGGCAGGCCAATGCCCTACAAGTGCTCGGCTCCGCATGGCTGAGGAAGAAGAAGCTAACCGCACTTGTCGCGCTGTGAAGACCGCAATGGGAGTTGTAGTTGTCATGCTGATGCAGGCGCTCAGCCCCCACCAAGTAATATTTTCTCCCTCCACCTATGCGCACACGTCCAGTGTGGCCTTAGTCAGCTCTATCAAACCTATTTCAGGATACAGTGCGTGCAGATTAGGCCTGCTATATTTCATTAGTGTGGTCTTTTGACAATAGACATGCCCTTCAGGCCAGATTTTACTCCACCTTGGTGAGATCCTATTTCATCCTGCCAGAGTGCCTGAAAAAGTGGAAGGCCATCTTTCTCCTAGGGTCCCTCTACACTTGTAGGTAAAGATGCAATGCATAAAAAAGGGTTTGAGTTTTATGTTGATTGCTAAAACCTACTTAATTCCTATAGGGCAGAGGCCATGCCTTTTGCTTATATAATATTAGCTGTCATACATTATCCAATATGCTGTAAAATTATATAATAGCAGCAACAAGTGCATTTGATATACGAACTGTTTGTAAATGACAGAAAAGCCAACTTCCAATACTTTTTTGATGAATTTTTACAGGATAATCTGCTTTTAGTGCTTCAGTATCCCTGTTTTCTTGCTAATATAGTCTTTGAAACAGTCCCTACTGAATTGTCTCAAAAGCAATGTCTTAAATGATATCTTTATGTCTTAATCAAAATATCTGCAGGTAGAAATGAACAGTTTATAGAAACAATTGGTCTACATTTTTTCAAATGAACGTCTTTTTAAAAATAATTACAATATTTAGCGTAAGAACAGTTTTATATCACAGTTTGCAAATGTTTATGCTTTAATTTACATTAAAAAATGATTTAGGTTAAATGTTGCATATGGAAATACTATCCATCATGCATATATGTGATAACATACAAATAACATTGTTCCAAGTATATAACTTTGTTTAGATGATGACAAACCAAGACCTTTATGGTCTTTTTTCTTGAGAGAAGATTTCTACCCTAATACCTATTAGCTGCAGACCTCCAGCCCATAGATGGTACTGGTGACATTTCAATGCTATGAAGTGGAAACTTTATGCAGGAAAGGGGCACATCATTTATGCAGGAAAGGTATTTTATCATATGTATTCCTTCTGCATATGTCACTGTACTTTTATACTGCTTTATGTGTTCCAATTTGTAATTTGAGGTAGTTAATGAAAAGCCTTCCATGTCTCTTCACAAAACTGATTTGTTGATATTAAACAGCTTTTAACTAACATTTGCACCTTGCAGAATTTCAAAAAACAGATGGAATCAATAATAAATGTTACACTGCACACATAACTGTTTGCTATGTAACAGAATATGTCTAACACAACAAATATGCCCACAGGATAAAAAAAGAAGAATACTCTGAGGGATAAAATGTAGAAGCTGAACTTGAATGAATCAGTGAATGATTTTTCCTACTGCATATTGTTTCTAATCCCTGTCATCAATAAATACCTTTATATGAGAACAGAATTGAGCATAAATATAATACACCCATTGGAGAGGCAACTGAGAATAGGTCCTGAACTCAAGAGTCCTGATTTTCACCATTCTTTTGGCGTCTTAGGAGAGAATTCAGCAGGGGGAAAAGGAAAGAAGGTTTTTGTTGTGATTTCTTTTGTGAAGAGAACTATATTGAATTTATAAAGTCTGGTAAAAGATTGGAAAAGGCAGAAGTAATCCTGACCATGTGATCATAATTTGCATCCCTTGTGGCTATGCCTTAGCATGCAGCTTTAACATACGTGGTCATCTAGGTTAGGGCATTCAAAAACACTAAAGTGGAACTGATAAGGTTACACAGTTTTCTGTAAGCGGTGTAGTTTAGATTGGTAGTGAACAGAACGCACATTTGCCCTTTGGGGTGGTGGGGAGGGAGTGGGATAAAACATGTTTGACTGGGTTCCTTCATTTTTAAACCAGCCTGTGTGTCAGATCTGTGTTCGTTACCAGCACAGACCAGTTTCCAATCACGTATACCTATAAAAATGTAATGTCTTTACCTGGCCATACTGTTTTACACTACAGCCATAACTCATTCAGTGCAGTGGATGGTCCTGCTCTAAGGAACCTGAATTCTGTAGTGAAGGGATTGCTCCTTAGAAGAACATGATTAATTTGTTGTAGAATTTGAAACAGTGGGTAGCAAATGAGGCAAGAAAAGACTCTTACATTGAAGGCATTAGAATGATGCCTTGTCATGCTGGATAGTTTCTGCCACAGAGCTGCTTTATAGATATCCAGGGGTCTAAAAAAACCAAAACAAATAAAAGTGGGGCACGGTCCTGGACTGTGCCAAGGCAACCAGAGGCTGGGTCCTCCAGGGAGATGCTCTGGCTGCCAGAGCTTCTTCATGGTTGGCCCTCATCCTGGTGCTGAAACATGCACACCAGTCCACACCTGCAGCCCAGCTCTGGCTAGCACACACAACTCCTGGTACAGCTGCTGCTAGTTTTGCTGCAGCCACCTGGGTGCTGCTCCACTCTCCTCACCTTTTGCAGCAGCTCCTCCTCCTGCTCCTGCTGCACTGCTCCTGGCTAGAAGAAAGCTTCAGATGGATGACTCCTGCCCTGATGCATGGGGCTCTGGCTCCAGCTCCCAGCTTCCTTCCTCCCACACTGTCCACCCAGCATGGGTGACTGATTGGGTGGAAGGTAGCTGGCAGCTGAAGCCAGAGCCCTGCATGCTGGGGAAGAAGCTGCCCAGCTGAAGCTCCTAGCTGCCTTCTACCTGGAAGCATCTTTGCTGGAAGCTGTATGCACTAGCTGGGGCTGGGCTGGCAGCCATGGGTTGGTGCATGGTGCAGGCTGCCCCGGGCAGGAGCAGCAAAGGCTTGGCACCATGCTGAGTACCGTGGGGGCAGCCATGGACTGCATTGCTCAGGCAAGCTCTGCTGCATGTGCCCCCTGCCCACTACTCCCTTTGCTCACCCCCATCTGGCTCCCAGGATCTAGTGCCTAGGCAGCACCCCAGACACATGCACCTCCCCCCATGCCTCTCCTACAGGGGAGGGGCCACCTCATAACCCCACCCGATGATCCTGGCCTCACCTGCCCAGCTCACTTCTGAGCACCATTCCCTTTCTGCCCCATCACACATAAGGAGTTTTGGTGATTTGTTGTGGTAGGGCGGTAGTGCTGACCCAGCTCAACAACTCATCAAAGCTCCCTATGTAGCCCCTGGGCCCAGATAATTACCCATCTCTGCTTTATAGGATGCTAAGCAGGTTGCTTCACCAACACCTTTTACAGGTGATCACTAATTTGTGTTTTAAAGGTTTCCTAGGTGCTCAACGTAACACTTGTGATTTGTAGAAATGCTGGACTTTCACAGCTACAACTTTTGTCAGTGACATCTCCTCTGACTATATAAAAGTCTATATAATGCTAAGGACTATAAAAAAGGTCAGGTCGTGTCCTAGTTGGGCCTCCCGTTGATGGATCCTTTTCTGTTTCTCAGAAGATAGGACAGGGTGGCACTTTATAGATTAATTCATTCCAAGAGGCTTGTGCATCTGACAAAGTAGACTGTGGCCTACTTATATCTTCTGTCCTCTGTGTATTTGAAGAAGAATGCCTTGCGTTTGAAGGCTTGTCTAAGTCTATCCCAACCATGCAGTTAACCCTGTAAAGGATATTATCCACAAAAATCCACACCGTTCACATGTTTCCTGGACCATCATGGCTACAACACGACTCCAACACTACCTTAGTTTACACAAGGTGCCATCCTGAATTGCTTTCTGCCTAACTTCAAACCAGTATGGCTACCTACTTCTCTCTACTCTTCTTCTTCTGAGTTTCTCTATACTCTTCTTCTGAGTTTACCATGCAACTAAAAATAGCTGGGTATTATTTCAGAGTGAAATATGTAATCTCAGTGAATTTGAAACAAGCAGTAGGAAGGTTGGAGGTCCCAAATTCTATTACAAGGACTACATTAAGTGGCACATACAGTCTGCTGGGATGGACTTAATGTCGTGGGAGGATACGGACCATGATAGGCAAGCTTGGCACTCTCCTATAAAGGAAACCGAATGAGCAACAGAGTATCATTATGCCATCTTGGCAACAGCAAGAGGGAATATAGATGCCAACTTGCCCTAGCATATTTCCTGAACCATATAGGTTCAGTAGTAGTAGTTGTACTCAAATGTGAGTGACAGTCATTACTATTATTTCAGAGGGGTTTGGTGAAAGTAAATTATTGATTTTTGTCAGATTCTACTTTGAGAGCCACAGAAAAGCCCGTGAAGAACTGAACTATACTGTCTTCAGAGCAGGACTGGGCACAGGGTCACGCATTGAGCAACAAGGACATAATGAAATATTGAATACCTGTTCGTTAAGGAAATGCCTTCCAGATTGTGCACTGTATGAGGCAGGCAGCCTATGTAAGAAATGGAACATGATCGTATATTAAAAAGCTGGATGGTTATATCATAATGCATTCATATACATGTGGGGGCTGAATTAGAGTTGCACAGGCAGCCTTATGACATTACCTAATCTCTGAGTGCTTTGAGTTTGCAACGTTAAATTTTTCCTTTGAATATGCTGTGTTCACTGCATATAGAGCCACCTTTACCATGGAAAGTGAAGTCCTCAAAGAGGCTGCATGTTACTCTGGCTGTGATAAGGGCCTGTCTACAAGGGTTGTGGGGAGGCTAAATCTATGAGCTGTCTAGTCAGGCCACTTTTCCATGGCACCTGAGAAGCTCTCAGTGTTCTGCTAAGTGAGCAGTGAGTTATTTGGTTTGGGTGATGTTGAAGTGATATTGTAGCCAGGATGGTCCAGGAAATCTGTGAGAGACGAGGGTTTTTGTGGGTGATATCTTTTATCAGATCAACTACATGGTGGGAGAGATTCAGACAAACTCATCCTTCAGGTCTCTGAACGATGCTGTCTTTCTTTTTTCCCATACCTGAGGAAGTGCACTTTGTGCTTGCAAGTCTGTCTAAAGCTCTCCCAACTATGTAGTTGGTAAAATTATCACCCACAAAGGTCCTTGCCTCTTATTTGGCTTTTCATTTTATATGGTTAATGGGAAGGACAGGATTCAGCTCACAGTATCATATATCCAGATATCTAAAATCTGTTATAAAATTGTGTAGAATAATCTCATTCTGCAGTGTATGTACAGGGATGCTTCAGTAACCATGTCTGTGAAGGAGAGGAAAATAATATGTGTTTTTGAGGAGTCAGCTCTTCCTGAGCCATTGTCACCAGCTGGGTGTGAAAACATCAATGAGAGACACATTTCTGAGGTTAGGCTTCAACCTCAACCTGCTAGCGGTCTGACCTTGTCCCAGAATTTGAAGGGTCTCGGAATCCAGGTTTTTGGTTTGGCCAGTATATATGTTGTTGTAGGTGTTGTTATTATTGTAACTTATTATTGTTAGCTCCTGTAGTAGCAGTATTTATAATTCTTGTAATGAATTGCAATAAATGTAAAGACTGTTTGCTGCCTTTAATCATAGTTTATTTGACAAGAAATGGACTTTATTTTTTTTACAAAGATGATTGCTTCATATTTGTGTTTGGGAATGCATTCAGATGCAGAACATATACACAGTAATAATTGATTTCCACAGCCAGAGCTAGTGTTACATAACATCTCTGCAGTTTAATATAACATCTCTGCAGCCTAAGGCACCCCAGGAGAAGCATCACCACTGCAGCATTACAATATACCTTTTTCCAGATACCTTCCTATTTTTCAGACATTGAATCAAAATTGCTTCTTAGTAGTTCTGCTCAAGGCAGGAAGAAATTTAGAAAAGGAACACAAAATACTTTCTAATAGCATAAGACTGAGTGAATGTTAACAGTTCATTTTTAGAGTAAGAGAATTGGGTTTTATAATGAATTTTTCCACTTCAGGTAGTCTTTGCTTAAACCATCTTCTATTGAAAAGAATATGTTAAAATAAATATGTAGTATTTTAAAGCCGTGCATATATGCTGAATAGATATCACATTTATTCTGCAGAAGCATTGCAGTGAGAGACAGGACATATTTAAATATGTGCTCAGTTCCAAAACCTTAAGTTTAGTGGTGCCGTCTAGCCGATATCCAAATAAACACATCCAAGAGACTTAAGGGACTAAAGGCAGTTGGATAACTTTGACTTCCCTTTGGCTCCTTTGAGAGTCTCAGTTGTAAAAAAAAAAAAGAGAGAGAGAAAAAGTTAACACTGGCAAAACACAGAAGACTTAAATGCAAAGCTGATTCCAGTCATATCATCGTACAGAATACTTGTACATGATATGAAAGTCTGGTCACAATACTGCTTCGTATTAAGAGATATTAATTCCTGTCCTATCTCTCGCTGCCTTTTAAAACTCTTTTTCTTTGGCCCTTATGAAACAGATTCTTATAATTTGTTTCATTAATCCAAACCAGCCACTTGATTCCCTACAAACAAATCCAGTGAAAAACAAACACAGCGGGACTTTGAGAGAAGCCGAGTATCACAGATTGCACCTTTACTTCCAAGGTACTACCTTGCCCAGTCTACAGGAACCCTCACGGCCATTTCCTCTTCTGTTTGAGGAATTTGTTTAGCAACTCTTGAAATCCGGACTTCCAAATTTGTCAACCTAAACAGTTGTGTGAAGGCATGGAGTGTCCCTGAGACATTTTACTTGTCAATAATGCAATAGACCTCGAATGCAACAGATAGGCCTTCACAGCCTTCCTGATGCAACTAACGAGATGTACAAACCATTTGGTAAATAGTTTACTGAAAACTACCTTAAACCCCTGTCAGAAGGGCATGATATATGGATAAGGCCCGTGACGTCCCAGTGTCTTGTGGCTCTGCATCATGAGATGAAGCCTCTGTGCCCTAAATAATTAACCAATGATCACAACCCAGTTCTCGTCTGCCACATCTTGATGTAACTTATAACTCGGGGGGGTTGAAATGTTGGAGGTTAATCACTAGGGCATCTGGCTTGCTCCTACTGGGGCTCCAACCTCCCCTTGCACCCCAGCCAAACACCAGCCAGTTGTTAATACATGATTGATTGTTGTCTAATATTCCTATGTCAAATTACTTTATCCTCCTCAAAAATAGATCCGGTCTCCTATTTTTCTTCATTTTACCTCCAGCTCACAAGGCCTATCACAGTTTCTTCAGGGGAGCAGTCTGCCTCACTGGAGATAGGGTAGAGTGGCACCTTGAGCGACCAGTATCAGGTAATTATTTACCCTGCAGAAATTTTCAGTCTTATTTGCTTCCCAACAGTTCTCTCTCTCTTTCTCTTTTTTCCTGTTCCCCAGCTTCCTGGTTGGGGGTCTCACGTTTTACCTGGGATTTCATTAAAAAAAACCCTCAGAGTCAGCCAGCACCATCTGTTTAGATACTAAGTCTGTTAGGTACTCAAAGTCGGACTCCCTTCTTTTTATGGAAGCTAAAGCCAGCCTTTCCCCACTGTCTTAATCTTCTTTTGCAAGATAAATAAACCAAGTCCCCAAAAGGACAAAAAACAAATAAAAATACAGGAACTTTCCCGGTTGTCCACAGAGTGCTGCAGTTACTTCTTCCTCACTTCTGTGTTTTGGGCTCCCAGGGTGCAGTGCTCTGCCAAGCCCTTCTGCGGCGTCCCAGCTCCTCCGAGCTGCAAGCCCGGTATCCAGCCTTTGCCTTGCCCCCAGGTGATTCTGCCAGGCTTCTGGAAAAAAATCCCACACTGACTGCTCCCTTTCTGCAGCCAAGCCTCTTGCTGGGTTGGATTTCTCCCCAGAAATAGGGTTGGGGTGGTGTGCCCGGACAGCCTGGCATCTAGAAAGATGTCGTTCCTGCTGTGGAGGTGCTCCTCACATCAAGGTCACTTCTGCCCAGGTCGGCAAGTTTTCCCCAGGTTCCCTCTTCATCTCTGAAGAGGCACCGGGAGCCCCTTCACAGTCCCTAACAGACATTACACTTAAGTTGTGATTATCTGGTTAGTCATGACTTAAGTAGTGATCTGGTACCACATTCATCAATTAATGGAGGAAGCAATAAAATGAGGAATAAGCCATAACATTATTACACAAAACTTGGGTCTCATTACACCTTTAATTGCAGGTATGGCCTCTGGAGCACACGGGAGTTTTTCAAGACCCGTGTTCCTCAGAAGATGGGAGGCCCCTTAGCTGACTGAGGCTCCCAGGCCCAGGAGCACGTGATGCCCTCCCCTGGCCAGGAATCCTGTTCAGCTGACAGGGCTCCATGGGGCAGCACGTGGTGCGCTCCCTCAGTTGGGAGGTCTGATCAACCTCTGCACATGTGGCATAGCAGGAACATGATTGTTGGGATCCCATAACAGATCCTGTCACACCTTTACTTTAATATCTTCCAGGGGCCTAAGTCTCCTTGCTGTCCAGGAGTAGACAAATCTGACCTTGAGATACACATCTTAGCCAAGGAAGGCATCTGTCCTACAGTTCCTGAGCAGCCAGGAACCAGAATCCAAGTCCATCATCCTTGTGCTACAACTAATTCCTAACACTCAACACAACAACACCTTTAAACAGGTACTACATTCTTAAACCCAATAATAGTGAATTAAATTATTTACTGACTTCAGGGCAGAAATTGTATGTATGTATATAAGCCAGTGGGGCCAATTTCAGTTTAAAATTAAAGCTATGCTTTAGTACCTTGATGCATGTGGGAAACAGAAAAGACTTTCCCCTATGTTTCAAATTTTATCTAGAAACGCATCTTCTCTCTGTACTCTAAATTTCTTGTTGTTTTCTCTCTTCTTCTACTTGTATTTGCCTGTGTAAAGAGTTTTGGGATATAGTACATCTAAAAGAAACTATATGAAATAAAGTTTTTGTATAATAGTCCAGAACTTCTGTTATTAATATACACCAGAATAAATTTAAGCTTAGACAGATTAGATATATTTAGATAGATAGATAAGAAGCTTAGCTAGATTTAAGTAAGTACTTAGATGTAGTAAAAGAAACTCTTCTTTAAATTCCACTGATATATATTTTTTTCAATTTAAACTTTAGTTGGCTAAAACTGTCCCTTCATCTCTTCGTGAGGTACTATGGTAGTAATGATCCAACGCAAAAGGCTTTAAGGTTGTGCTTATTCAGCATGTTCCTGCCTTAATCATTATTAGTTTCCAGTGTAATTTTTTTAAGCTGCAGTAATGTTAAAAAAATGTTAATGGACTATTTTCAGATGTCACTATGATCCTTTAAAATATCTAATCTAGGTACTTAAAGCTTTATAATTCATTAGCTTATTTTAAACAGAGTGTGGGAGGATAATCAAAGAAAGTTATTTTGTGCTACGTAAAAAAGAAAAGTGAACTAATTTTACATTAATAAGTTTGCCTCCTATTGAAGGTTGTCCTTCACTTAGCCCTTTATGGAACCCAAAAATATTGAAGAAAGCAAATTTCCGAGTAATGCACTTAATCATCCTCTCTGTTAATCCTCTCTATTAAAACATATGTGCTTCATTTCTAACTCACATTTGCCTGTCTTCAGCCTTCAGTTTTTATTATGTCTTTCTCTTCTCGAGTCACGTGCCTAGTAATCTCATTAGCCCTTTCTGTCACAGCTCTGAGTTGCCAGAAGCTCACACTAAGTGCTTGTCAAATCTGACCCAACAATCAGTACTTTCCATAACCAGTACAGTTCCTCATCATGTAAACATGGACTTTTTTCTTGTTATTTGCTATCTGACTGCAATTAGCTGTATTGATATAGGATAATAGGTTTATAGGAAATTAGCACTGAAAGGGTCCTCACAAAATTTTCTAGTCTAGCTTCTCCTGCTCCAGGCAGGATCATCCCTGATGAGACCACTCCAGCCAGTGTATCTAACCTCTTCCTGAAAACTTCAAAGATCGAGAGTCCACAATTTATCTCAGCCTGTTGTGATGTTTGATAACTCTCATAGTCAGAGGGTTGTCTTCAACCCAAATTCCCCCTGCTGAAGCTGGAGACCTTTGTTCCTAGTCCTGTCTCTTGGCTTTCCTTTCAACAAGAGCATACAGCTTATGCTCTACTGTAACCCCCAGGTTCTTCCCTGCAGTACTGCCGCCTAGCCAGTCATTCCCCAATGTATATTTGATCAGAAAAATATTTTGTCCTAAGTGCAGGACTTTGTACTTGTCCTCGCTGAATTTCATCTGGTGTGCTGTGGGCCATCTATCTAGGTCCACTGCCAGTGTATTTTGTTTGGATCCTAGCCCTACCCTCCAGAGTGTCTGCAACTCTACTCAATTTAGAATCATCAGTTAATTTTCTAAGCAGGTACTCAGGCCAATCATTCAAATAATTAATGAAGATATTAAATAATACTGGACCCAGGACAGATCCCTGGGGAGCCCAACTTGATATCTCCTTCCAACTAGACATTGAGCCATTAATGACTACTTATTGAGTACAATGATCCAACCACTTAACTGCTGTAAGGAAGATCTTTTAATCTATTCTGTATTTCTTTAGCTTGTTTCCCCGCCTTTCCTAATTTTCTCCCTGCATGCCTGTGCCATACTTTTATATGCTTCCCTAGTACTATGACCACATTTCCTCTTTTCTAAGATATCTTTTAGAGTTTCTACTCTTTGAAGAGGTCGTTACGTAGTTAGGCTAGTCTCCTGTTGCACTTCCATTGTATCAGGATAGTTTGCACCTGAGCCCTAAAAGGGCCTCCCTAAAGTACAGTCAGTTTTTTTTGAATCACTTTCCCTTTCACACTTGCCTCCCAGTGGGTTATACCCACCAGTTCCCTGAGTTGGCTAAAGTTTGCTTTTTTTAATGGCCAGCGTCCTTATTCTGCTGCTCTCCTTCCTTCCTCCTCTTAGAATCGCTTGTTGGACACTTTCACTCACGTTACCTTCATATTCTCAACCAGTTCCTTCCCATTTGTGAGCAGCTGAGAAAAGCTTCCCTTCCTTTAATGGCCACTTTACCATCTGAATAAAAATATTACCCCTACATACTCTGGGAAATGCTGAATACTTGTGCACTGCTGTGCTTCCCTCCCAGCAGATGTCCTGATAATTCAAGTCTCCCATGAGAACCAAGTCCTGCAATTTGGAAGCTTTTGTCACTTGTTTAAAGAAACATTCAACATTCATCATCTTCTCCTGATTTTCATGGCCTGTAGCAGGTGCCCACCATGAAATCACCCCTCCTGGTGTTTCCTTTGACCTGTCCCCAGACACTTCAATGGGCCTACCTTACACTTTGTAATACACCTCAAAATATGCAGAAATTACCTTATATAAAGGTCAGCATCTCATTTTTCCTCTTGCCTATCTTTCCTGAACAGGCTTTACCCATTTGTGACTGTACACCAGTCATGAAATCTATCCCACCACATCTCAGTAATATGACTTCTATCAAAATTATGTGATTGTACTAGGACCTCTCAGTCTTTCTGTTTGTTTCCCATATGTCTCACATTAGTATATAAACATTTACTAATGCTGACTGTCCTAACCTCTCCCTGAGAACATTGCTAAGGTTTCTATTATTGCTTCACCTTACTACATTTTATCCATGTCTCAAGGCTCTTTACTTACCTCTAGGCATGTGTATGTTTGAGTGACCCATCTTGCCAAAGAATTCAACTCTCCTGTCCCTAGCATTATTTATCATTTTACCAATTTCTGTCATCCTCAAATTTTTCATCTTTGATTTTTTTCAATAAACTTTCAGATGCGTCATACAAGGTTTGAAGAGGTTCAGGAGGCCTCTATAACACTTGAAACACCCCTTTGGACAACTGCCTTCTGTTATCAATCAGGCACTCCGTACTTGATCAATGTTTATAGAGATCTGGGAATATCCACAATGCATGCAGACTTGCCAGACACATACTCCTTACAGACATACTCTTCCCAAAAGGATCGTAATTGGGGAAGAGGGTCTTCAAACAGTTAGAATACAAATACAGAACATCACTTCATTTGTATCACATAAGGATTGCCATTTTGGGGACTTAAGGCTACAATATGAGTCCTGATGCATATACTCATGAAATAAAGTAGAAATAACAGAGAAAACCCTAGCCCAAAATATCCCACCATAGCTTTTCTTTGCTATAGAAAAAATAGAACTATAAATACAGAACATTAAGTTTGAGCAATTTGTCTGCAAAATTGTCAGTAATATGGACTTCACTGGGCAAAATTGCTGGTTAGAACAGCCATTACAGATAAAGAAATATTTAAATGAGAGAGAAAAAAAAATGTTAAGTTGTTCAAGGAGTCAAATAATGGCCTTTATAAAATCATTTCTGGTAACCTTAGGAGATGTGTTGTTTCTGGCTTTAAATTCAGAGTAAAATTTATTTTAATTGCGCTTTATAAAGGAGCAAGGACTGTCATCTTGGTTTTTAGTTTGCTGTTGTCCAAGTCACCAAGTTGACGTATTTCATCTTAATTTGGTGTATTATACTTGCTCTCTTTGCTTAAGGGAACATCAGTAGCCTAGATCTCTAAAGACTGTTGATGTTACATAACTGAAGTGAATAAGCTTTTCAGGTTAGTTTGAGGTCAATAGCATAAATATAGCATGTGAAGAGCTGTGATCTGTATGTACAAAGTGCATAGGGACAGTAAAGATGAAACCAAGATTTTCATCCATGGTAATAGTCACTGTTCCATGAGAAAAAGTGCATGCAAGCAGCTTTTAAAACTTGGTTTACATAATAGCGCATAAAATCCTTCTGTTAGAATAAAACAACCTGAAATTACACTATAAAGCTCAGAGGCAATTTACAATGGGAGGTAATTACATTATTTTCTCAGGTTCTAATTGTGAAGATATCAGAAGTACTTGTCCCATGGCTTTTACATGAGATCCTCTCTGGCATACAAAATATAAGATGTGACTGCAGTAGTGAGAAATTGTCACTGTAATACCAGGCAAACATTAAATAGGTTCTAACGTGATATTTTTCAAGTATTCCTGAAGTTTTGGGGGCATTCTAGCTAGGGTAAATTAAGTTCTATTACCAGAACAGTGATCAAAATTATCACAGAGTGAACCATGACTAGTTACTGTACTATAATTTCAGGGCAGACACTCAAACATACTTAAATTCTGGTTTCAGAAAGTCTTTTTAATTAATCTGTAGCTAATTGCAATTTTTTGTTCCAATACTCCATCTAAAAGCCAGAACATGTAATAGAAAAGAATTCAGAACTACAGTGACGGAGGGTTTAACTGGTTACCAATGGCATCAGGAGCTCTTCATGAAGCAAGTAAGTAAAAACGTGGCCCAGATGGACACTTCAGATCTAGATTATGTCAGTAGTGACTTAGGTTTGGAAGTTAATAATTTTCAGAAGTGATGAGCACTTGAAACTACTGCTGGAAAGGCTGAGTAATAATGCAGAAATAATTAATTTCACATTCGGCTTTTATTAAAGCTGAATTTTGGGCATCCTTGGAAGGCAGCACAGATATATGTTTGAAATGGTAAAATGGGAAAGAGACATGAAGCCATGAGGAAAAGAGCAAACCAGAGGGTGTGTGAATCAAGGAAGTGGCTATTGGCCTAGAAAAGTGTGGGTCCTGGGTTCTAGCATGGATCACTGCTGTCATTAGCATGCACGTGCGTGCGTGCGCGCACCCCCCCCCCACACACAGGCACTCACTCATTCAAACCCATATCATTTAAACCCATGTAGTATACTGTATATTAGCTGCTGTAGTGATTGTGAGAGAACTCGTGTCAGCATATCTACCTATCTGAGGCCCTGGAGTCTGATGGTCAGCTTCCTTCAAGGGGTGTCTTCTCCAGAAGAGGGTCTCCTGCTTGTCCTTCTGTCTTGGTAGGTCAGGTACTGGATGAAAGGGTGCCACTGTGGGTCACACTTTTATCCCTTTCTGACAGACTTGTGTGATCCTGCAGCATCATCTTGGCTACCCAGTCTGAAGGTCGCTGTCTCATGTTGGTTTTGAGTAGTACATGACCACTGTTAGTCACAGGGGTATCTGCCTGCTGGTACCTGAAGTTTCGGGAGTCCACCCTCAACTTATTGGCCTAATGGCTGTACTGTCATGGGTTGCAGGAATAGTCAATAGAATGGGTTCTTAGTTCCAGGAATGTGTTCCTTGGCTTGATTAGCTTAAAATGGCTTGTAGAGACTTTTGTAATGGTAAGTTCCTCTGGCTAGGCTATTGTCAGTTAATTACCTACTGATCACTAGGGCTGTGCAAGGCTTCAGATTGTGCTTCAGATCCAGAGAAGCTTTGGATGCTTTGCGTCCGAAGCAGTGCATCCAGATTGAAGCGCTGGCTTCTTTAGGCTTTCCAAAGCAGTTCAGAGCTCCCAAACTACTTCGGAAAAGCTTCAGAGCCACCTCGATCTGGCCATAGGGTATAATAGGGAATCAATGAAATATCTATAACTTTATTGTTTTCTGTTCACTTTGGATGAAACTTGCAGAAATGGTAGCCTCTGCTGAGAACATGAAGCCTGCCCTGTTTCAAGAAGATCGATGCAGGGGTTCAGGGGGAACTGCATCCCAAATTCTTGAAATCCAAACCCATTTCATGGCTATGTGTGTTACAACACAGAGGGGTCAAAACTGTAGTGCTGGTAGCTCTTACTAAGGTCACAAAGCCTGCCAATTTTTAAGATGATAAGTGCAGGGATTTGGGGGGAACTGCACCTGAAGCTGCTGACAGGCAAAACTCATGACACAGATGACCCTCTGTGTGTTAAGGCTTAGCAGGCTGAAAAGTGCAGGGGTGGTGGCCCCTGCTGAGGCCACAAAGCCTGTAAAGTTTCAAGGAGATAGGTGCAGGGGTTTTGGGGGGAACTGCACCTCAAGCTGCAGACGAGCAAAACTTGTGACATGGGTGACACTGTGTGTGTTAAGGCGCAGTAGGCTGAAAGCTGCAGGGATGGTAGCCCCTGCTGTGGCCACAATGCCTGCCAGCTGTTAAGCAGGTAGGTGCAGGGGTTCTGGGGCCCTGCAACTTTAGCTGTAGACAGGCAAAACTTGTGACATGGGTGCTTGTGCAACTGACTGTCTCTGTCTTGGGGCAGTTGATTGTCTGCATTGAATATTTCCTTTCCTTAGCCTGTGGTTTTGTAGGTGTTTATCACTGCTAATTAATTATCTAGTAGCTATCTACTGTATATTAAGCTGTTCCCTGCGTGAATCATGATTGATTGGTAACTGGTAACACAGTAGCTTAGCAGTCAGGCCTGCAGTAATTCCCTCTACACACCCAGTGCTCCAAGACAGACACAGTGGCACAAGCACCCATGTCACAAGTTTTGCCTGTTAGTAGGTAGAAGTGCAGAGCCCCAGAACCCAGAAGCCCTGTGCCTATCTCCTTGACAGCTGGTAGGCTTCATGGCTGCAGCAAGGACTAGCAGGCCTGCATCTTTCACCCTGCTGCTCCTTAACACACACAGTGTCACCCATGTAATGAATCGTTCTTGTCCGCAGCTTGAGGTGCAGTTTCCTCCAAACCCCTGCATTTATGTCCTTGAAACTTGGAAGGCTTTGTGGCCTCAGCAAGGGCCACCACCCCTGAATTTTTCAATCCACTGTGCCTTAACACACACAGGGTCATCTATGTCATGAGTTTTGCCTGTCAGCAACTTGAGGCACAGTTCCCCCAAGCCCCTATACCTATCACCTTGAAACTTGGCAGGATTTGTGACCTCAGAAGAGGCCACCACCCTTGCAGTTTTCACCCCCCTGTGATGCAATACATACACGTGACGTGAGTTTTGCTTTCAAAAATTTGGGGTGCAGTTCCCTCCAAACCCCTGCACCGATCTTTTTGAAACTTGGCAGGCTTCATGCTCTCAGCAGAGGATACCCCTCCTGCAAGTTTTATCAGACAACAGACAATAAAGTTATAGATATTTAATTGATTGCACATAATACCCTATGGCCAGATCTCTGAGGTTGCTTCAGAGCTGCTTTGGCTGGATCAAAGTGGAAAACCAGGCCAGAGCTCCGGATCAGATCACTGGCATCTGAAGTGGCCAGATCTGAAGCTGGATTAAATAGCTGCCTAATTGCACAGGCCTACTGACCACTATACACTTACATTCACTCAAAGGACTGTCCAATATAGCAGATTTTATCACTTTTCAATTACAATTTCAATGCAGTTTTTAACAATGGTCCAGGGAGTAACTTCATTCTACAGGGAGTACATTCCTTAGGAGTTTAAAAATACAAAATATAAAATACACAATGCCATGGTAAAGATGAGACAGATGAAATATAAAAATGTACTTTGAGAAATATATAACAATTGCAATGTGAGGTAATGAGGATCAAAGACTGCTAAGGAAAGTAAGTTAGGTTTGCCCCAGGATATATTTAGAGTCTTTGAAGTGGATATTTTAGCTGTTTTGTTTTCTTTGGTGACACTGAGCTTAGCTGAAATGTAGATGTAGTTTGTAGGTTTCTCCTAGAGGAAGCCACTTTAGATTTCTGGCTTGTTCTGAGCCTTGCCAGACCCATGCAATGAATGTGTTAGGTCTATGCCAATACTTAGAAGGAAAAAGAAATGCACAAAATGGGGGAGAAGGGGTTGCAGGCAAGAAGGGGCTTCTGTTACATCAATGTCCAGAAGGAAAATGTACAAAGGGGGCTTTCTGTTACAGGTAGAAGCGTAGCTTCAAAAGGAGCACCAGAGAATAGTTTAGCTATACAAGTGGTTTTGTGCTTGGGGCACAGCTTAGGAAATTAGAGAGCATGTCTACATGAGATGCTTTACTGTGAAGTAACATAGTTTACTGTACAGTAAGCATGTGTGTCTACACATGCACCTGCTTACTGTACAGTAAACCTAGTTCAGCTAGGCAGCCACAGGTCTCTTATATGCCAAGGAATGTGTTGATGCCATTGGTGATGTTCTCCTTGCCTGCGGGTGGCAGGGATGTATAGTGAAGCCACAGGTAGCCTTCCAAACAGCATCAGAGGTTTCTGGGTAACCTGGGTTTGCTGACTTACCATGGCCCTTGGGCACCCATGCATGCCTGACCTCTGATCTAAAGTTGGGCAGCTCATGGCCCCGGTACAGAGCATCTTAGCTGAGAAAAGTTGCTAACTATCACAAACATCTTCTTTTTCATGGCTCTGCAAATCCTGCAGCTACATGTGAGAGCTGGAGCTGCCAGTACTGGGACCAGAACTACACACCAGCTCTGCTGGCCCTGGACACCAGCTGCTAGAGCAGGGGATTTGCCTGTGCTGGGGGACCACTGGCCACCATCACCCCTGAGTGAACCCTCCCCACCTGCTGGACTTGCAGTATGCTCACCCATGGGAGAACAGCCAGAGGTCAGGGTGATGGCTGGCTGCCTGTCCCCAGGCTCTAGGCCTTAGGCATCCCCATACTATAGCCCCCACCCCAGGATGGCATACAAAAAGCACCTTTCGCAAATAGTTTGCACAGAGAACAAGGTGTTTTATTGTTGGTAAGTGGGGCAGGTGTTGGAGGGGCTCTATTGGAGAGGGAGGAGGAGGGGGAGTCTGTTGTGAGAGGAATGAGAATTTGTTCTTGTGAAACACTTCTGTATTGAGAGTGGTGCCGGTGATGGGCAGAGAGTGTGGGAGATCAGTGGGTAGTGGTCCAGGCTGGCTACAGTGGGAAGTGCAGGAGGAGGTGGACAACCTGCACCTTTTACACCCAGTTCTGTGGCCCCCATGGTAGGGGAGTGTATTGCTGTCACTGCTGCAGCAGGTGGTGATCCTGCTGCTAGTTGTCCACTCCACCCAGGCTCTGTGGAAGAGCTTCCCTCATGCCTCACAGATGTTATGCAGCATGCAGACTGTGATGATGACCTGGGGGAGATTGTTCTCAGCAAACTCAAAGCGGACAGTGAGGGTGCACCACCATCTCTTCACGTGCTCAAAGGCACACTCCACCAGGGAGTAGGTCCGGCCCAGGCACCAGTTAAAGTGGGCCTGATGGGGGTCTAGCTGGCTGGTGTAGGGCTGCATAAGCAGCAGCAGGTTGGTGGGGTTCTTGATGAGGAGGGGGTGTGATGACCATGGCACCCAGCTACAGGGTCGGCACCCCTGGTGCAAAGCAGCCACCCTGTACCAGAGCATGGCTGGCTTTTTAAAATGGCTGGCAGCTGCATCTGGATCCTGAAGCTCTTTTGGTGGTAGCAGGAAGTGCAAGAGCAAAAAAAACCCCCAAACCCGTCCTTTAAAACTAGACTTACAACAGACCTTTCACTCTAGGGCAGGGGGCTGGACTTGATGATCTGCTGAGGTCCCTTCCAGCCCTAATGTTTATGAAATCTATGCACCAGCTCTTAGCTGCAGTGATATTAATAAGTAAAGTAGACTTGTCCTTTCTCTTTGGTATTGTTTGCTCATTGGTCTTTTTGTCTGACTTTCAAATACCATCTTAAAGAGTTTGTCACAGAACAGCATTTTTTAAAATGAAAACTTTACATATTAACTGGGAAGCAATGCTAATGAGGCTTAAAAATCTATATGAAGGCATCAGCAGTGCAGCTAGTATTTCAATACTGCAGTGCACAAGTCCAGCCAAAGGTGTCTTGAATGATAGTTCCTAAATAATTAATAGGGAAAAAGCCTTATCAGCATTATTTGTAAAATTCTATCCTGCAGTAGAAGTTTCATTATTGTTAGGGTGGTTTTTCAAAACATACAAGATAATATCGTATCAAGAGCCATCTCCAGGGCTTGTGATCCTTTCAGCTATGGTGAGAATCTCCAGCTTAGGTCATTACAACATTTTATATATACATACAACCTATTATATATAAAATGGCACGTGAGTGGACATTGTAAAAATAACAAGTAATCATATGTTAGATGTTTGGATCTAATCAATGCTATACATGTATGCACATGTAGGGCCCATCCAGATGTGTAGACATACGTGGTCTGTGGCACCTCAAACCTTTTTGCAGTGCCAGAAACTGCACGCCTAAAGTGTTAAAATTTGCCCTGTGCTGCAGATTTGCTACCAGGATGTTCTGGTAGGAGCCCCCATCCTGCACAGTGCACCCATCTGTAGCGTACAAAAAAACACACAGAGTGATGGCTGTCCACAGCAATGCTCTGGTTGCCAGCAAGGCTCCATGCTCCCGGACCCATGCCCCTGCTGCACCAGGACACGAGATAATACAAGCGTGAGCCCGGGAGCGTGGAGCCTTGCTCTAGCCCTACCTGGGGCAATTGAAGCACACACACAGGGATATGTGATGGGGCACAAAATAAAACAGTACCACTACTGAATGAAGAAGCCATTTAATATAATCTATGGGCATGTCCCCACATGCAGAAGCATATGCTAGCAGCTAGACAAGTAGCAGTGGCATAAATTTGTGCCATTTTGTGCTTCTTGGCACATATACTAAGCATATTCAACTGGGACCCCTAATGGGGTTTGCTTTGGTGACAGCATACAGTCTTCTCAGTCCTCACAATGCTGTGAAGATACCTTCTGGAGATTTAGTTTTTCAGTAATAAACATGAAATACTGCTGGAGAGTAATAGAAGAGGAGGTGCCAGAACAAAGTGAAAGCTTAAAGAACAAGTCACCGCAACTGAATGGCACTGATTTACTAGCTCACGGGTTTCAGATGGAGGCAGATGGTTATTAGCAAAAGTATGCAGTGTTGGAGGTATCTTTGAAAAATACCTGAGTATCTTAAAGTAAAGGTTCCAACCTACTTTGAAAGTTGGGTGGAAGTTTGGTGCCTTAACACTTCTGATCATCCCACCCTAAATGTAGATTTTGTGATATAAGGGATTTCCACTTATCCTTGTATCTGGGAGTGATATCTAGGATGTTAACAAATGATTTCTTTATTGTACTTGTTTGAAAATGGGGTAGTGTGGAATATTTAATATTGTGGTTGCAATTCTGCTACTGGGAAAAACAGGAGTATAATACTTTCTAGATCAGCTTCTGAGAGGAGAAAAAATAGTGATGTGAATTCTGCTTATATTCTAAAAGTAAGCCATTTTTTAAAAATGTATATGCTAGTCCAAATATAAAGATGGCCACAAAAAATTATCCTCTCTTTCAGGAATTTCAGCCTAGTAACAACTCTTTTTTTCCCCCATTTCCCCCCAGAATGAATTTGGATCAGATGAAAACTATGCTGTTACTTAAAGAGGTTCCTATATGAAGGGTCTTGTATACCAAAATTAAGAACACTATACACTATGCTTTTTCAAAATGAAAAAAAAATTCATTTTAAGAAATAAAACTTGGAAGAAGATAAATAACATGACTGCTTTGTATTGACCATCTAATCGCTACTGCTATTTTTTCAATATGTCAAATGAATGGAGAAGTACATGTATGAGCTTAACACTGCTTTGCACTTGGGAGCTCTGTGATGAATGTCTTTCATAGTTTCATAGTTTCATAGTAACTAGGGTTAGAAGGGGCCTAGAGCAGGCCATCTAGTCTGACCCCCCGCCAATGGCAGGAACGAGTGCTGGGGTCACAGGACCCCAGCCA
>JAGPOW010000099.1:452349-468709 GCA_030014935.1 Caiman crocodilus
TTACTGGAGAGCAGGTTTAGGTTGGACATTAGGAGGCACTACTTCACAGTTAGGGTGGCTAGGATGTGGAACCAGCTTCCCAGGGAAGTTGTTCTTGCTTCTACCTTGGGCGTCTTTAAGAGTAGATTGGATAGATACTTGGCTGGGGTCCTGTGACCCTGGCACTCGTTCCTGACACTGGCGGGGGGTCAGACTAGATGGGCTGCTCTAGGCCCCTTCTGACCCTAGATACTATGATACTATGATGATTCTGTGATACCCTTTTGGCTCAGAAGGTCCTCACATTAAAGGGACTGAGCCCTGTGGCTCTGTCCTGTGGTCTTCTGCCAGTACTAGGTTGAAACCTGCTGTTACAAAACACCAGTGGTTGGCCCCTAGAGGAGATATGACCATGAGACCATGTCTCTTAAAGATGTAGTCTATGTTAAGAATTTGAGAGCCTTAGGTCAAAGAGATTCCTGAACTGATAGTCAGGAATACCTAAAGTTTGACCTTGGAACCACCTCTCTAAGTCTATTAAATGAAGACAACATTGGCTTGCTCACTTTCTGAGGTTATGGGAATACGAATATTTGTAGAGTTCTTTGAACATGCACAATGCCACATATGGTACTGTATTCTTTCACATACAACACATCTCTGAGTATAATATATTCTATGTTTTTTGAAAGGCAGAATGAAGAAAAAAATAATTTTCTAGAGTTCTAGTATCATGAAACAGTGTCAGAGCCTAATTTTCAGCTGACTTGCCCTCCCTTTCCTGCTTAATTAAAGCTCAAACCCTAGATACTGCTGAAGACTGGTTTCCATGGGTTTTTTATGATACTGAAAAGAGTTAGAGTCTCCAAGACTGTGAAATAAGAGGAGAGACCAGGAGCAGACAGCAGACAGCAAACATGCTTCAGGAAAGGTTAGCTTGATTAGTATAATATTAAGTCCACTGAAGAGGAGAGATGATTGTTTACAACTCTCGAGTGAAGAACAATGAGCCATTAAGTCAAATGACTTCCTCAGCTGCCTGAATAGTAATGCCCCAGCTGCTGCACTATGAAGCAGGAATCAGATCAGGGTGCTTCTCTCCTGGGAAGAAAATCAGCTTCGTTTGTTAATGCAGGCACCTCAATTTTTTCGGGGGGAGGCTGTTTTTGGGGGAAGGTGCATGTTATATATGATAAAATATGGTATCCATTATCAAGGTCGTGATTTACCAGCAAATGCCCACACTGTAGTAAATAAGGTGCCACAGTTATTTGTATTCTCGTGACATCTACATGTGATCATAATATAATTGTTGACTCCTTACTGGCCACAACTGTAAATTACAAATATAATTATGGCTTACTTTTTCTTGATAGGTTTCTATCTTTATTTATTTATTTATTTTAACAAAAATGAGAAGAAATAGTAAAACTTTGAATCTAGGATGCCCTGTATCCAAGTACTGATTATACCTGTGTTACAGATGATGCTTCTTTCATTTCACTGGACCATCATAGCTAAACAACAATACTACTGGTGGAGATGATGACAGTTATTGACCTGTATGCATGTTATCTTAGAGTAACATAAATTGTTATACAATATTTATACATAAATAGATCCAATGAAATCACTTGCAGGGACAAGCCAGGGCCACAGGCATTTTAACTTTCATCTTTCGCATTTAGATGTCTAATTAAATATTACCAATATCAGGAAGAAAATCTACAAAAGCATTTTTTATTGACAGTTACTTTAATTTCTTTCAATCATTACTACTATTTATTGCATATATGACTGTAGCTCCCAAAAATTTCCAAACAAAAACCAGCATCTTGTGCTAGGCAAAACAAGCACAGCAAAGCACGCAATCCATATATTGTATTCAGCTTACATATTCACAGTAGCATAACTGGAGGGGTCTGGGGCAAATGAGGCACCAATTACAGGCAGGCACTAATTTAAAGGGGGAGCCAGAATAGTATCGCCCTCTCTTTCTCGATGCCTCTGATATGGCAGAAACCTCTCTGCACTGCTTGGCCAGAGTTGCTGGGTGCAGGGTCACCCAGGGTAGGTAAGACTGCCTTTGCTCCCTGCAAAGGAGTGCAGGGGAGTTTTGCCCAGGGTACAAAATTTATTAGTTACACACCTGTATACTCACCACAAAATAAAAGCTAAAAAAAAGAAATAGCTACTGTTTATCAGTCCACTTATGCCTGGCACTTCCACGCTTCTTGGGCACAACTGGTTAGAATGTGGAGAAGGCACAAGTTATTTGCTGTGTGTCATCCTTTTGTCTGGGTGTAATATTTACAACAGGCATAGACCTATCTGCATTTTCACTAATTAATGACTTGGGAGTCATTAAATATTTTAATGAGACATAATCAGCTGCTATCTGCAGTATGGACACAGATGGCAAGATGGTATGAAGAAGTTGTACAGGAGAGGTATTACTGTGTATCCATGGAAACAGTGTATCGCTCTGTAGGTTCAGCAAGACTGAGCATCATTAGGGTGTCTGCCTCTCCTGACAATGGCAACTCTGCAGTGTCAGTCAGTAAATCTTTGCACCCATTCATGCTGTCAGCACTAAGTGATAGAGAGCCTAGTGAAGACGTGGACTGCCTAACAAATATTCTTCAATGATGTAACTGTCTTATCATGTATTATTATGCAACTGCCAGTTTCCAGGTTCAGTTCAATAAAGAAAAACAAAGCAGAACAGGTGAGAGAGTAGACTTTGCTCTGTTAGTCTGTCTCCTTAAGTTAATTTTAGTGATCATGAAAGTTATAAGGCTGAGAAGTCAGCCTGGAATTTGCAGGAATAAAGGTGAGTACTGTGCAGATACTGAATAGGCTTTAAGAAAACACCTTAACCCTGCCCAGCAACAGGGTTGCTGGTATTTCAGCTGCAGCAGATCATGACAATAATATCTAATTGTGCTAAACTGGGTGGTAATATGCTCGTGGCTTAGTAGAAGAGAAAAATATCTAATCCCTAAATGTCTGTTATTCACATTTACAGTAATTGCCATACATGAAAAGAGCTTTTATTTGCATCTCACGAAAATAAAATGATCCCCCACTCTGTAATTGTAAGAAGTGAAAGCTGAAAGAAAGAGGGAGAATAAAAATAGAATGGAAATTTAATTTAAATACACTAAGAGAAAATTATAGGTTTGGTTCTACCCTCAATTCTTTTTTTCTATTTTGACTGTAATTAAACTAGTTCTTAATGCCCCATTTAAGTCTATCATAGTTAATGTACAAAAGAAGATTCTATGCAAAAATGGGATATATTTACAGACCTCACAATGCACAAAGAAATACATGTACAAATGTGCAATATTCTTGTATTTCTAAAGCTTTTGGTCCCAATGAGGTTAATGAAACATAAGGAACAAACACATAATGTTCCTATCACATGAGGAAAAAAACCCAGCAATTAAGGTATTGTCCCAATGATGCTTGATTAATAAAAGGTCAAACTGTGGCATGACTTCCCCTGTTCCCATTATACTAAACTCCTGTCTAAGCTATTTCTACCATAAAGGGCACTTGTGGGGGAGCCCTACTTTTAGCAGAATTGTTATTCCTACCTATTCCTTTCCTCCACCAGACACTGCAATGGGAGTTTAGTATTCTTAACTCTAGGCCTGTCACATGGATGAAGGATATTCACCCTTCAGAGAATGAAGGAATCTGGATGGCAGATTCAGATCGTATCAATCACAGTATTTGTCCTGATATGCACATTGCAAATCCAAAATTTAGCCTAAATCATAAACACAAGCAAGGAACTATAATTCTTCTAAAAAGGAACTCATTCTAATTTTGATGTGGGCATGCATCTCCTATTGCAGATACTAGAAGAGAAGCTTTATCAATTTCTGTTTCATAATGCAGTTTGAAGAAGAGAGGCTTCTTGCCCTAGGTTCTTGCCCTATAAAGGAGCAAATTAAGAACCGCAGCAGAAGGGCAGAACACATGATCAGATGGTCAAGCTATAACTGCCATTTTAACATTAACACTTTAAAAAAAATCATATGCTCAGCCAACTGAACTGTTGCTTGCTTTATAGTCTATTTAGCAGATATTGTATTTAGCGAATATCCATACTAGTACAATATTAAGACTGGGGAAAAGGGTGCTTTATCCTCCCTCTGGAAAAAAAAAAGTTATCAAAGAGAAAAAAATGGTTAAAAAAAATGCCAATCAAAAATCGGGTAAAACTCCTTGATTGACGGGCTGAAATTTTTCAATTCTCAGTTTCCCAAAACTTAGTGTCTTTTAACTCAATCAGTTGCTGTCACCTGACATTTTTTTGAAGTTTGAGATTTAGAATTTTTACTGAAAAAAAAATCAAAGCAAATTACTATGAAAGTGAACTCTCCCAATTAAATGCCCATTTTGGGTAATAAGCCAGTATACAACCAACAAAGGAACAATCCCATTGCACATAAAGGGAGATAAAGGGGTCAAAACCCCATCTTGGCTGAACAGGGAAATCCAGGAAAGTCTAGAGGCAAAATAAGAGGCACACAAGGGGGAAAAAGGGGGTAGCCACCGAGGAGGAGTATACCTACTTGGCCCGCACTTGCAGGGAATCTAGAAAAGCAAAACAACAATGGAGTTCAGGCTGGCATAAAAAACTAAGGATAACAAAAAATCCTTCTTCAGGTATATATAGAGCAAAAAGAAGGCATGGGGTAACATAGGACCCCTATAGGACAGGCTAGAGCAATTGGTGACAGATAGGAGTGACAAAGCTGAGCTCTTCAATGAGTTTTTTGTATCCGTATTCCTGAACGGAGATAAAGACATATCTCCCAGTTGGATTATAGACAGGTAAAAAAGGGACACCCACACAGCAACAGTTAGTGCTGACCTAGTGAAGGGAGACTTGGAGGGGCTAGACACGTTTAAGTCAGCAGACCCAGATGATCTTCATCCCAGGGTGCTAAGGGAATTTGCCATTGTCATAGCAGAACCACTGGCAAGACTGTTTGAGCGCTTGTGGCACTCAGGTCAGGTCCCAGAGGACTGGAAGAGGGCCAACGTGGTCCCTATTTTCAAGAAAGGGAGAAAGGAGGATCCAGGTAACTACAGGCTGGTTAGTCTCATCTCTATCTTTGGGAAAACCTTTGGAAAAAGTATTAAGGAACACATTTGTGGGAGTCCAGCAGGAAAAATAATGCTGAAGGACAACCAGCATAGATTCATAGTAGATAGATACTGCCTGACTAACCTTGTTTCTTTTTACTTACATGGCCAGGGGGGTGCAAAACGTCAGGTGGGTGGTAGGGCTGTGAATCAATTCAGAGGAGATTGTCTGATTCAGGGGCTGAATCTCTGAACTTGAATCAAATCAGGAGACCCATTAATCTCTCTGAATCGAATCAGAGGCCTCTGATTTGATTCAGAGAGATTTGAGGATTCAGATGGACACACAGCTTTATATGTTTTTTCTATATACCTCAAGGAACCAGGAGGCTTGTGAATGCTGAGATGGTGGGGCACATGGAGTGTCCCATGGGAGCATGGATGGAGTGGGGGGTCCCCTGCGTGCTTGGTGAAGGACCCAGAAGTGGACCACAAGCACTTCCGGTCCGCTTCTGGGTCCACTGCTGAGAGTGCAAGGGACCCCCTCTCTTTTACCCCTGTAGCTCAGCGACTGGTGCCTCCCGGGTCTGGGGGAGCACCTGGGGCTCCCCCCCCCAGGCACATGGGCCCCTGCACTCCTGTGGGATGTTCCACCTGCCCCACCATTTCAGTGTTCATGAGCACACCTGGTGCCCCGAGGTATGTAGAAAAAACATATAAATCTTTGTCTATGGCTGAACTGTTGATTCTCTGAATCAAAATCGAATATTCAGATTTGGATTTGGCTAACTCAAATTGGGACAGTGATCCAAATCAGTGAATTGAGTCACTGTCCCCTGAATCGGGCTGAATCTGCATCCGAATCTGAATCTGACTACAGCCCTAGTGGGTGGTGAATTGGCTTGTGGGACACACCCAGAGAGTGGTGGTGGATGGGTTGTATTGACCTAGATGTGGGCATTGGGGTCCCCCAAGTTTTGTTCCTTGCACCAGTGCTGTTCAATATCTTTGTTGATGAGTTGGATGAAGGAATGGAGAACACTCAGTCTAAATTTGCAGATTACACCAAATTATGGGGGAAAGTAAACACGAGTGGGCAAGGAATGGATTCAGGCAGATTTGCACAGGTTGGAAAAATGGGCAGAACAGAACAGAACAGGATGCAGTTTAACAAAGATAAGTGCGCGTGCTGCACCTAGGGAGAAAGAATTGCCAACACACATACAGGTTGGGAGATGACCCTCTAAGTAGCACAGTGGCAGAAAGTGATCTGAGAGTCACAGCAGACTCCAAGATGAACATGGGTTGTCAAAGTGACTAAGTGATAAGTAAAGCTAATTGCACTCTATCACACTTTAGCAGCTGCATCACAAACAGGTCTAAGGAGTTCATATTTTCCCTCTATGTGGCATTGGTAAGGCCACAGCAGGAGTACTGTATCCAGTTTTGGGCATCACACGTCAAGAAGGATGTGACTAATTTTGAGAGGGTTCCAGAGGAAGGCCACTCATATGGTTAGGGTAAGGCCCTACAAGGACAGATTGAGGGACCTGGATCTCTTCAGCCTCTGCAAGAGCAAACTGAGAGGTGATCTTGTGGCCATTTACAAATTCATTGGGTGTGAGAGGGGCAGCACAGAATAGGAGATACTCTGTTTACCAGGATGCCCCTTGGGGTAACTAGAAACAATGACCACAAAATGATAGAGAACAGATTTAGACTGAACATGAGGAAGAAATTCATGGTAAGGATTACCCGAATTTGGAATGGGCTCCTAAGGGAGGTGGTGCTCCCCCTTACACTGGAGGTCTTTAGGAGGAGACTGGACAAGCACCTAGCTGGGGTCATCTGGCTCCAGGATAGACTCTCTTTCCTGCTCATGGCAGGGGGGCAGACTCAATGATCTACTGAGGTCTCTTTTGACCCTAAAAATCTACTAAGTCTATGAAAATTGTGAGTGGAAAATTGTGATCACTTCTACTCAAGATGCTTTTGAAATGCAGTCAGTATTGAAGGCAGTCTTGTGATTTGGGCACTGGATTGTGATGAGAACTGGATTCTTCTCCAGGCTGTGCCACAGACTTCCTGTGTGACTGTGGTCATATCACTTTATCTCTCTTTGCTTCTATTCCCCATCTGTACAGTGAGAATGACATTTCCTTTGTCCATCTCGTCTACTGAGAATGTAAACTCTTCAAGGCTCTGTCTCTTATTTGTGCATATGCAGCATGTACCACACTGAAATCTTGGTTGACGCTTCTGGATGCTATGAGAATTCATATACAATATATATAATTAATAACAAGTCGGTAGACTGGGGCAATGTATTCTCTGCCAAAGGCCTCTGCAGCAAAGCCATCTACCTTCCTCGATGACTTCTGATCATTTTGTAACTGCAGTGCTCATGGGTGTACATAGTAGATGAATTCACCCATGAGTAACAGTTGATCCTTTCCCCACATTTCTGTACAGATAGAATACATCAGACAGAATAGACCAGCAATGAATATTCAGATTGTGAATAAAACTAATTCTTCAACATGTGAAATATGTGATATTTATAACAAATCTCTCAATTCCAAAAAATTCTCTTCCTTTTATTGCCCACTTTCAAATCCACTGCATGGCTGGAATAATACTTCACATAGGTTTGTAACATGTTTTCAGCTCCATTTTTTTCATGTGATTTTAATTGTTATTCTTTTTAAATACCATAACAACTCAACTCATACAGAACTGTTTTTCTGCATAACACCCCCTGACAACATTCAAAATTACCATTCATCATAAATAGAATAGAAAATGAGCAATAACTAACCAATATTAATACAGGTTCTGGGCATTTCTCTTTCACTAATTAACACTTAGCTCCCTATATTAAGAATCCCATAGCATGTTATTCACTCACCAGACATAATACAATTGAAAACAACTTATTTTAACTCTTAGTTTCCCTTGCAAAGTAGCAGTTATTTTCTCCCTCCTACCCTTAGAATGGGCTCAATCAAATATAATGACTGCATCAGGGAGTTAACCCTTTCCTCAGGTTAATGGTGTAGGGGCCATCCATACATTTCAAAATATATGCTTTTTGAATCATCTTTAAAGAATAAAACCCTTTGCAGAGTAACATTAGCTGTGTTGACTCTGTCCTTAAACTCCAGAGACACTGCAGCTATATTGGGTAGCTTGAAGGGTACTGCCTGTAACTCTACTGAGTAAGGACTTAAAACTGCACTTTCTTTGTAGACAAGGTTCCACGTTTCAGACTTGGTCAAATGTTTGTGTGTAATTACTGTGGCTGTGCATGCACCTGTATTAGTTGAAAATATAAATAACCAGTTTAAAAATGACTGTACATTGCATGTGCAGTAATTATGATTATGCCCACAGTTGCTGTTCCGTGGTTTCCTATGGAGAATTAAACACAAAAATGCACCATTATTTTGGCACAAACAGCTCGTTGGTGCTCAGTTCTGGATAGCTGATGCTTAGAATCCCAATACATTTGGAATAGGAATAAATTGCCTTGACATCCAGGGGAAGATTTCCCTCCATTACACCTATACTTATAATAATGCAGCTTCCTGGTCACACATAGTCCGCCATTAGTCTCTGCTCAATGTGACTGTCCTCCCTTCCCCCAGTGCCTGCATTTGTGCCTCCCTTCCTCCAGTGTGCCTGCATCAGCAGGTTGTGAAGAGCTTTAAAATTCTTTGAGATATAAAAGAACTAACTCATTTTTACTTATCTTGTCTTCCCCAAGGACAATTTAAACTTCACTGAAATGTACAGGGGAGAGCACCTTCTGGGCACGTTCACCTGAAATTATTCTTTGCCCTTTTTGAATAGTTATGCTTAAGTGAATATTTACATTTACTAGGTTCCCAAGAGAAACCTACAGAGAAGTCATTTCCCTGTGAACACTAATTAAAAACAGGCAACATTGGCAAGAAAGAATATTCAATATGCATCATGCAGGCTCTCACTTGGATATAATCTATGTGCTGTTAAACCATGTATGTTTCTTGTGGCAGGCAAAGAAGTCTCTGGTGATGTTATTTGCCTAGTAATCTACTCAACAAGCCCATGGGAGCTTCTTGCCCTTATTTTCCTCATTTACACGATTACATTATATTGAAACTTAAACCTGCACTGGATTTATTTTTCAGGATCAGTTTATCAGCTGACAGTGTCTGAGAGGGAACACGGAGCATCACTAGCTGGGAAGTAAAACATTACTTTCAAGTGAGGGGACAACTTTGGGGAAATCTACACGTGTACTTTAATGCACATTAGCCTATTTTCATGCAGATTAAAGAGTTACTAAAAAAAAAGTGCTCTTTAATTAATATTCATTTAGACAGGCTAATGAGCATTTTCCTAGTATCTCACAATGGAGGTACTAGATTTAACGCACATTAACTAAAGCACTTTAATGTATGTGTAGATGCTCCCTGTGATACTAGTTGGTCAAAGCAGGTAATCCCAGCTAAAGCAGGTGCTTCAGGTTCAAGGTGCTTGTTTTATGTATGAATGTGAATATTTTTAGCAATTTAAATAAGATTGCTTGCATAAGGAAGGTGGATATTGTTTAGTCTTAAGAAATTTCTAGGACTTAGAAATTATTGTAATGATATTTTATATAGGTTACCAACCTGTCACTCTTAAAAATTTACAGTGAACTTTTAAACAAGATTTTACAATTAAACAAATTAAAAATAATCTTTGAAAAGTTTGGATCTCTCTCTACCTGTGAACAATACCCGAATCTCAGTTTTCATATCCAGCAAATATACTAAGCAATGATATCTCACTGGATATTAGAGCTGGGTGGATGCCCTATTTTCCATTTTATTTTTCATTACTCTTTCAAATTGTGTTTATATTTTGAATCAGTAGGAAAAAGAAGACCTTTTTACAATTTACTGAAAAATACAGTTAAATATTTTCAGTCAAACATATTTCATTTTGCCAAAATCATGTTTGATTTTTTGTGCATATGTAATAACATGAAATGAATTTTGAGATTACAAAGTCATTTTCTGGTGGAAAATAGTAGGGTAAGAACCTGTCATTAGAGAAGTTTATCTTGCACTTTCAGAGGACTAGTTTGGATGTGTTTCATTATTTTGTGCTGTTTACTTATTCTGGTTTCTGAATTTGGTAAGCGTGATTATTGGTAGGTGATAATCAAATCACATGGGTTTAGATTCTGCCTGTGGCATGGAATACATATTAAGCAGTTGAATGCAGCATTGGCAGCAACTGCAGAATCTTACTGCAGAATGAATCCTTGCAAAATGTGGTACTATAAAAATATTCTATGGGCATGCCTACATGTGTTGCTATAGTGGTGTTGTTATTGCACCTTGATTTTGTACTTCGTTTTGGAAGTACTGAATCATGGTGCATTAACAGCCCATACTGAACCATATATGCGGCTCATGGATATTTAGCAGCTACTTCACCATAGCGGTGCATTATATTGGGGAACCTGGGAAGGCATATAGCTCTCCTATTCAGCCTAGTGAAACCTAGTGCAGTTCCAGAGGTGGCTTCTATTCTATCTTGCAATATCTTACTGCTCTCCCTTTCCTAGCAATTGGCAAGCTTGTGTGATACTAGAGAGGTATCCTATTTAGGCACATAGCTCTCTGTTATCTCAGTGGGTAGTCTTAGTACAGTCTTAGTTGACCCCAACATGTCAGAATGGAATAGGATCAATTTAATAACTTAGATTCCTAAAAGCTGCTTAAAAAAGAAATTTAAATGACATATGGGTAGAATAGGATCAAGGCCTGTGTCTTTTATTTAAGACCTTGGCTGCATACACACATTCAAATATTGTCCCAGGTTTGTTCTCTTGGTTAGCAAAAATGTACCTAGAGCTATGCAAACAGACATTAAAATGCTGAGGCCCTGAAGACTGCAGAACTTGCGGTGCTAACACAATGCAGCATGGTGTGGGAGACGGAGTGATGGGTTGCGCACACATCTCACAATTCTGTGGAGGCTCCCTTAGTTTACCTGGTGACAGATGGCGGCTATGCATCAGCTGACCCAGGCTGCTTAGGGTCAGCCTATGTCTCCATGCAGCACAATGTGTATTGTAAAGGGGTCATGTTCTGATGCTTGCTGGAGCATCAGATTTGAGGGAGTAACACATTGTCTCTGGGAAGGGGAGGAGAAGGGAGGGCAGGGGAATGGAGGAGGGGAATACTGGAGGACTATGTTCTCTTCCTAGATAAATCACAGCATGTTCAGACATTTGCTCTCAAAATAGAAAGTCTCCTGGGAGTGGTTTAAATCTGATTATTCCCAGGTTATTTTTCTCGAAGACTGACCATTTCAGGTCAATCTAAACTCTGGGAGAAAAAATCCTAAATATCACAGCAACTCTTCCAGGAGAAACTGAATGTCTGTATGAGGCTTTTATGAATATCCTCTTACTGTAAAAACTTTGTGTTTTATTTCTAGCTTTAATTTGTCAAATTTACTTTTAAACTGCCAAAAAGTCTGGCTATCATGGTTAGAAGATTTCAGGATCTTGTAGGCTGTGAAATGATAGAGGCTATTAAATCAATCTCTTAGAGAAGTGATTCTCAACTTTTTTGATCTCATGGCCAACTTTAATGACCAAGAAGTGATCCCCATGACCTCCAGGTCTGAAAGATGTATACTTGGAATTAGAAATAATCTAGCTGCCATTGAACTTTGTAATATAGTGTAACAGCCTTATTGTGGTATTGAGTAGTAGAAGGCAGTGCTATGCAATGTTACTCAAGTTATCTCTGCACATGCTATGTTCTGAAATAGTAACATGATTGTTTTGTTAACAGAATTAATTAGCACACCTGCAAAGCTTAACTGGTGAAGCTATCCTGCTTCCCATTTGCTAAGTAGTATGTGTGGAGTAGTATGCCTGGTGCCTTGGGACTATTGTGGGGATGGTGGTGAGGGGTCAGCTTTTCCATATCTGTCAACCTACATCTCCTCCATGGGAATAACTGATTATAAATTTTCCTTTCTTTATTAGTGGGTGTCATGGAATTCTTTGAGATCTCACTCTCTTCTTAGATATTGGATCCAGCATCTGTGAAATTGATGAAGTTTATGATTTTCTATTTGAAATTAGTCAGTAGGTAGTTTATGAAAATCACTTCTGGTCAGTAGATCATTCCTTTCAAGCACGCTGAAAATATAACCAATTGAAAACTTTCTGATGGGTGTTTTTTTATGCCTAAAAATACAGATTCGAGAAGTTAAAAATAGTTTTCAGGAATGTGCATATTTTCCTAATTTTTTTTTAATGGGAACTTTAATTTTGTTATAGGAAGTTCTCCAAATGTTTTAATTTAATAAGGTCAAATGTTTCTTTGGAATATGTATTGTGTATTGTATACTATAACACAAAGTTTGAAAGGATTAGAGCTAAAACAAAAATGAAATATTTGAATAAAGTTGAAGAAACTTGTGAAATGAGCCTTTGCTATCATATTGCAAATTTTATATAAAAGTGTAATATTCCTACTGTTTGGAATGAAACAAAAATTGAATCTCAGAACTTTACATAAAATGTAAATTTCATTTTTTGATCAACCCCAGGTTCAAAACTTATTGGTGTAGCTTATTTTTGTTTGGACACGCCTGTCACAAGATACTTGATTCTCTTCCTTTGCTCACCACGAATAATCTTGAAAATGAGGTTTCTACTCAAATATCCAGTGTGTACATTCAAAGTTCTCCAGTTATCATTGAAAGGTAATTGTTTCTTAGAAAATTCTTGCTCATAAGATTATTCCATAAAATATTTTTGGAAGTTGAATATAAGAGGCATGGACACAGGAAAGCTTATTCAACTTTTCATTCAAGAGAAAAGATATTGAATTTGAAAAATTTATCAAAGTTGAATTTCTCTCTCCTTTTGGAACTGTCCCACTTTACTAGGCCAGAGAGACAGGCATTATGCCCAAGGGACCAGGTCGCATATCTTGGATGTCATTAATCGTTGGTCTACAACTAGCTGCTTGGGATGGGATGTGAACACATATGTAAGGTTTTCAGTTTGTCCCAGTGTGAAACAGGGTCATTTTGTGAAATTCTCACTGCTTTCATGGGACAGGAAACACATTGTCTTTTTAATTACTAGGCACTTCTTGACTTCTACTTAAACTCTTGAAATAATCTATCCTAGATCACTGAATGTCACCTTAATGAATATGGGTATCTGGAGTTTTAGACTGACTCTAGCTTCTGGCGGTTTTACTACCAAAATGGACAATCCTTTTTCAGTCTTTCTCTTTGATCTATTAATTTCCATGGTGCCTCTTTCTGTATTTCTGGTGTAACATAGTAAGTGATGTGGTTTTCTGTGCCTTTTAAACCCTGTGTATCATATGCTGGCATTTGATAATACAACAGAATAAATAAGAGACTACAGCTAAGAAAGGTGGAGTTGATCGAAGAAGATACAATGAAGGAAATAGAAAAAGAGACATCCATAGAAAATAAACCAGATAAGGATAGGTCAGGAATCCATATTTTAATCCGATTTGAAATATTCTTTCTAATTCCAATGAGGATGATATGTTACACTGGACACTGTCACTGTGCTGTATAGCACTGTTCTTTTCTAAATAAGTGGGACCAGTAGATAACATGTACTTCAAAAAGCAAATTCTGTATTTTTAGTTGTAACTGTCAAAAGACAACAGGTCACATGACAAGATTTGGTATCCTTTGTATTATATATCCCCCAGGTGCATGTTGAATGTACATTCTAGTATTTCTGTATCAGGGAATGTGAATCTAGCATGGCTAGAGGTATCATACAGGGTAGTCACTGCTCTCTAATAGAGCCCTGAACTCCACAGAAAATCTTGTTTGTAGCTTTTCACGTTCTTCAAGGTCTTGATTCTCAGCTAAAAGGAAAGCCTCAGGCAAGGTTAACACTAAATGAACTTTACAGTTATCTGTAGTGAGGAACTGCTGTAGGAGCCTGGCTGTATCTAGGAAACAAAGCATTGCTGTGGAGAGATATGCAGAGCAGTGACAGTGTGAAGTGGAAAGCAGAGAGAAGCAGCACTGACAAAGAAGATTTCTGACAGAAACTGTAGGAAAGTCAGGAATGGGGCTGGTATCTCAGACATGCTGGAAAAAGTGAAACTGGAGACAGCAGAAGGGTGAGGGGGGAGGCAAGGAAAGCAACTCCTGACACTGGTGAGATCAGTATTAGATAGACCACAGACCCATACTGGGACCTTGGAACAGCTCGCTCAGACAGAGAACAATATGGTGCAAAGGTACAAGGGGGCTACTTGATCATCACTCAAAGCAGAAACAATGTAAAAAATCTTAACGCTTGTACTCTTGCTACACAAGAACCAGCATCTAGTGATATCAAAATGGCTAAAAACATGGTTCCTGGCATCTTCTATGCCACCTGCCACTAGAGTGGAACTAGTGGAAGGGGACGTGTCTGATGTGTCCTTTCATAATTTGCTTGAGATCAAACTCCCCCTTAGGAATCCCAGAAGGCCGAGTCAGCAAAAATGCTGCTGCCTTTGCATCTGCCTCATTTTCCACTTAAGATTTGCTTCAAGAAGCCAATATGAGCTTTCAAGTTTATTGTATCAGGGCACTCAGTGCCCAGTAGCATAACAGAGTTATGGCCATGGAAAGCTGCATGGTGATAGAAAGATATCCCTGGATAGCATCACCACTTCAAAGTTTTTTTGTTTTCTAGGGCTATGCTATGTATGAACATTTAATTTGTCTGTACAAATCAGTAACATTATATATAGAAGTGAACAACACTACAAAAATCCACATGCTGGTAAATTCATCAAAGCAAGGGCAAATGAAAAAATAACCAGCTCACTGGTTATTGTGTTCCAGTTCACAGCATCCCCACCAGGAGATGAGGCTGTCTCCCAGGGTATCTGGGATCACCCATAGAGATTTCTATTTAAAAAGACACTTTTGCTCTCCGATCTTATTGATGAGTGTTCAAACAAAATCTATCCACTTGGATAAACAAAGCACCATAGATTTTGGTCAGTGAAGACTGCTGTTACTTTTGTGAATACCACTTAAATTTTCATCTTTGTAAGAAAGACAGAGGTTGTGCTGCAACTGAGTGTGGATGGTAGGTTGTTACACCCCCCATTCAAGATGGGTTTCAGGTGGGTATCACTAGACAGTGTACTACAGTCTTTATTATCGTGAAGGAAAGTAACTTGTGACTACATTGGTAATAATTAAAATGGCTTTTCAGCATATTTTGTGTATTACTTACCGGAAGTCACTTTTTAATCCAGAGGTAACTAAGACTTAACTATTAAACAAACAAATCCCACCCATTTTCCTGGACAATTGATAATGGAAATGTTCCGCATATTCAAGAGAAGATAAAGATGAAGGTCCTTGAGAGTGAGATAGTTTATTTAATCCTGGGCATGTCTACATGTGAATATTAATATGACACAATAAACTTCAGTGCAGTTTGTGTTGGAGTTTACTGCTCCTGGGCACAGCATTTACATATGCGCCTGGGACTGCAGCACATTGAGCCAGGGTGGTGCAGACCCACCTGGCAATGAGCCCAGAGGGTCAGCCTGCTACCCTGAAGCTATTCTGACCTGACTCAATGTGCTATGGAGAGGATGGCTAGGGCACAAGGGTGGCACAGTGTGGGGCTAGCTGGCAGGCAGCCCCGCACTGTAACACCCTGGTGCCCCAGCCAGCCCTTGTCATCATCTACACATGTGCTGTGGTGGAGTAAATAACTCTGCCATAGGATAGTACTTGTATCGGGCAGTACTAACCTATGGTGGAGTTAATTAATTTGTTCTGGTTTAATAGCTCTGCATATGTAGATGGAGACACTTTACTGCAGGGCTAATTAGGCAACTAGTCTGTAAGCATCTCCTGTAAATGCCCCCCACCTTTTCTTATTAATTCTGCTCCATTTTCAGACCCAGGAGTTACATTTTGTTCTCTCAGATGATTTCAAGACTTGGTCCTTTGCTTGTGGGTTTCCTTATACTTTCCTGATTAGGTTTTGTGCCTTTGCAAACAGCTTGGGCACATAAACATATATTTTTATAGAAATTGTTATATATTTTTATAGAAATCAAGAACCAATCTGTTCTAAGGGGAGCAGTCTACAGCAGTGGGCAGATGAGAATAGGATGGAGTTTAACATAGATAAGTGCAGAGTGTTGCACATGGGGAGGAAGAACCAGCGCCACGCTTACAGGTTGGGGAACTT
>JAGPOW010000099.1:468809-490864 GCA_030014935.1 Caiman crocodilus
TTAGATGAGCACCTTGCCGGGGTCATCTGACCCCGGTGCTCTTTCCTGCCAAGGCAGGGGGTCGGACTAGATGATCTTCCCAGGTCCCTTCCGACTCTAACTACTATGATACTATGATACTATGATATACACTCAATATGATTATTAATTTCTTACACTAGTGTAATTCTGAAAGAACTCTGAATTCAGTGGAGCTGAAAACAGTAAGAAAATATGGAAACGAGGGCAGAATTGCTAAGGTAGTAACTGAAACAGAAGACAAAAATCTTTTCATCTTTCCTTCTTAAATGTGATTGCTTTTGAATATTGTTAAGTTTGTCAGTATCCCTATGGGATACAATAGAATTACACTTGTGAAACTAGAGCTTCTGGCAAACAGTGCACAATTTTGCAAAAGAGGGTAAAAAATATCACTCAGAATGTTACATTCCCCAAGGTGCACTAGATATGTATACACAAAGCTCAGCATTCAGAAAGTGTTTCTTTATAGGGGTTAATTTGTCAAAGTCACAGTGTTACACAGTGCTACACTAAAATAACTGCTATTCTTATGGTTTCACTCTAAGGAGTGAGAAACAAACAACAAGCTGAGAAAGGGCACCAGAGAACGATGACATTTATTATTAGTTCCATAAGATCACAAAAATGAACATTCTGATTGTGTAAAGAATTTCCTATAGCATCCTACAACCCATAAAACAAATGACATTTTACAGTAAAATGTCAGCGTAAAGGGAAAGTCCCTCAGTCAAGATACAAAGTCAGACTTGTTGTTTTAAAACACTGTGTCATCACTGATACCCTTTGGCATGCTTTTTGACCAATTAGGTTCTCATCTAAACAAAGCAAGGAAGAAAATGAGAGTTACAAAGTGGAAAAACACTTGTGTAATGATTAAGTAAATAGGGCTTATGGTAGAGGTGATATCTCTTATTAGAGCAACAAGATTTTTGCAAAAAAATATTCTTTAATTGCAGGCTTTTTGGCACAAACACCCTTCATCAGGCATCGGAGATAAGATAGTAAAAGTTCTGCTGGGTAGAAATGAAAGTTCATATTTCATAGGATTTCACAGAGGAGTCAATAGCTAGAACACTTTGGGCACACATTTTGTAGTTTTTAGAAGATTGCTTTTTCTTTTAGACCAATATGGCTACAACCTGGATACCTGTATAATGAATATTCTCATTGATAAATAGTGTTCAGCTTTTTAATGTTACAGATTTGGGGAAAAATAAATGTATAGTACATTTCATAAATCATTTAAAACCATGCATATATCTGTACTCTAGTTCTGTATCATGTACTGCACAAAAGGTTTTATACATATTTTGTCCATGAATCCTATCATAATGTTCAGGCCATAAATTTCAAACAGCATTTCCTATTTTTGTCCCATAAATGCATGGTTGAACTTCATATATTCACATCTTCTAGAATGATATTCAACCTTGAGTTAACAAGTCCAATAAATGGATACTTTCTGATGACTTTGGTGAAAACAAAACAAAAAAAAAGCAGACCCCTTTCTCAAAATGTACAAATGTACTGATTTCAACTTCTTAGGTCAATAGATTAGGGAGAATTAATGTGTATGATGGAAAAAAATTGGGAATAATTAAGCAGCAAAAGCAGGTAAGACAGCCAAAAGCAAAAAGCATTCTCAAATATGTCTTGTTCCAATAAAATTCCTGTATTTTATGTTCCTCTGTGTGGGGAGGAGGTCTTAGTGGTCTACATCCAAGATGTGGGTTTGCCCAACATGGGGGAGTTTTACAATTGGTTACAAGGGAGGCAGGAGTGTGTGAGAATAGATACATATATTAGGATACTTAAACATTAGTCTTCACTTTTTTGCTTCTTGGTTCTTAAAGACTGTAGCTGATTTAATTGTGGCATCAATATAAGTACTTTTGATTGTTTTAATGGAATATCCTATATTTTTTGCAGAGAAGTGTTACAAAGCTCAAAAAGTAGAGGCAAGACTACAGGGTTTTTTTAGAAAAGAAATATAACTCTTTTTGAAACTCATTGCTTTCCCTATGCTGATTTTCAAATGTTGTTCTGTGTTGGCTTGAATAGTTTCCTTTCAGAGCTGCACAACCCATGACTCATCTCATCCACCATTTGCTGCGTAAAGAAATCCAAAAGTACATAATAACCTCCAAAACTACCTTTTCTATCAATGCCTCTGAGAAAGTAAAAGTGTTATTAAGACCTGGATGAAGACATACTAAAGGATGTTGAAAAAAACTTCCCATGAGTGACAGATTTGGGGAGAAAAATTCTGGGGTAATTGGTGGAAGTCTTCTGATATCAAAAGTAGCTCTATGGATTGTAACTCTGCCATGATTACGTTTGTAAAGCTATGTGCCTAACAGAAGGAGATTTATCTAAGAAACCAGCTACTACTTTCAGAATATCCACATGGCTTCTATAAGAAATTTGAGTTATAAACAGATTCCATACGAGTCTTATAGAAGATTGGAAAGTGAATGTAACCATCACTTTACATGTTACTCTACATGAGATTTTCATCCTCCCTGGGTTTTCATAGATGCTTTAATATTTTCTGTCTGAGGTTTTTCATTCTTTAGTTGGGGTCCCATTTTCCAGAGAGAATTTGAATAACTCTCACTGGCTTCTTCAAATAAATTAGGATTCAGTGTATGAGCATCTCCTCTCCCTCCCACAAACATATTCTTAAGCTGTGGGCAAGTCTACAGATGCAACTTTGCAGAAAATTTAGGCTCATTAAAGTACTTTTGGCTGCTTGTCTACACATGCACTCCTGTCGGCAGCAAATTGTGCCTTATAGGAGCAACCCAGTTTAGGGCTGCTCCTGCCTTGCTTGGTCCCAGTGCAGCAGCCAGTTGGAGCTCCAGGCTGCCCTCGGTACCAGTTCCTAGCTGTCCCAGCTCTGGGGCAGCCACAATCTGCACAGGGCAGGCAGGGGGGAGCTGTCTCAGCTCAGCAGGCAGCTCCCTGCCAGCCACAGAGAGATCAGGACTGGCCCTGAGCCCCAGTTGTTGGCCAACAATTAATGGGCAGTCCTGGTGTGACCTCTGTCTGTGGCAGCCTTGGGCTCCCTTCTAGGGGGCCCTTTACTGCTCTGAAATCCCTTCTTTGTATCCTTTCTCCCCCTTTAATGACTCTTCATTCCTGGGCATCATTGACTGGTCTCCCTGTGGTCTTCATACAGTCCATTCTGTTCGGTCACCATAAAGATGGTGACCACACCTCTTTTGCTGGAAGTGAGTTCCAGATTCTAGTTACCTGTACAAATAAGAAGTTTTTTTCATATGTCCAGCAGAAACTTTTCCATGACTAGCTTGTGTCCATTGGTCTATGTTTTCCCAGGGGGGCAGGGAGGGGGTTTTCTCAAAAGTTCACTTGGGTCCTGATATTCTCCCTTGACATATTTGTAGATGGATTTCAAGTTACCTCTCAGCCTTCTTTTGCTCAGGCTTAGCAGTCCCAGACCCTGAAGTCTGTCTTCATAGGGTCTGCCCCCCAGACCCTTGATCATGCAGGTAGCCCTTCTCTACACCCTTTTGGGCTTGTCCACATCTTTCTTGAAGTGTGGTGCCTAGAATTGGACACAGTACTCCAGCTGCGGCCTCACCAACACTGAACAGAGAGGAAGGAGCGCCTCTCTGGATCTGTTGGTGACACATCTGCTGATGCACGCCAGAGTTTTATTTGCTCTGATGGCAACTTCATCGCACTGGTGGCTAGTCATCTTCTGGTTGATTGTCACTCCTAGGTCCCTTTTGGATGCAATACCAGTCAGGGTCGGTGGGAGGATCAAATGGCACCCTTACTCTCTGCTCCTAACCCAACTTCTTCCTCCTGTAGCCTCTTCCCCCCATCCTTACTGTCAGACCCTGCAATTCCTGACCCCATGCAAGTGAAAGAAAATGGGAAAACACTGAGTGTGTCTACACAAGATGCTTTTTTGCACAGCAGACTAATTTTGTGCACATTAAAGCATTATTGTTTACATGTGCATGACAATTAGGGCTCAGTAGATTAATTTACTATGCTGCTTGGATAGTCCTGTCAAATTGAGCTGGACTATATTGAGTCATATGAGTTGCATGTGTAGACATGCCCACTGACTTTGAAATAATCATGACTGTAGTAATTTGCATGGAGGAGCATTTTGATGGGTACCCATAGACTTAGTTAATCCAGAATTGATGCCATTAACCTTTTTTGAAACTACTGTAAGCTTTAGGACTGTTACTCCACAAACATTTTTAAACAGCAATTTTATACCTACTTATGTATATATTACAAACTACACATGATATTAGTCCAAAACCAAAGGCTCATGATTTACCATTGGGATGTGGCCTGGCAGAGTCAACAGCATTTCAAGTCATGGTAACCCCATAGGTCAGCACTGCTAAGTATGTGTGGGCACATCTACACATGTAATTAATGTGAATGAATATTCTCCAGCACGGTTCATGCTGCAGTTTATTGCTCCCAGGTGTACTGTTTGCATGTGTGCCTGGGACTGCAGCATGTTGAGCTGTGTTGGAGCAGTCCCAGCTGGCAGGAAGCCCTGGGGCTCAGCCTGCCAGTATGAGGCAGCTCCCCCACTGCTTAATGTGCTGTGGAGGGGCTGGCTGGGGCATGAGGGTGCTCCAGCTAACAGGTAGTCCTGCACTGAAGCACCTTCATGCCCCAGAGAGCCCCATTAGTATCTACACATGCATTGAAGCCCACTAAATAATGCCACTATAGAGTAGTACTCATGTTGAGAAGTACTATCCTATGATGACATTTATTAGTTTACTGGGCCTAATAGCACCACACATGTATATGCTGAGATTTTAAAGTGGAGCTAATTAGGCACCTCTACAGTAAACATTTCATGTAGATGTGTTCTCTGCATACTTTAGATACTCCCCCCCAGAGTAGCCATGTGCTAATTAGCCCCCTCTCATGACTGGAACCAGGTGTTCTGGTCATGAGTTCTAGGATTATCCAAAAAATTATATGCAGATGAGGTCCAGAGCAGCCTGGTCCAGCTCCATATCATGGGGGGTAGGGCCACATGATCATGCAACAGACTGAGAGAGGGGGTAAAAAAGTGGGTGAACTGTTTAGTGGTATTTGCCAGACATTTAAGGCTGGTAAAGAAACAGGAATCATTGGAAAAGGGAAAGAGGCACAGCTCAACTGTGGGAGTGAAGAAGTTGAAATGTTTCCAATATAGTGGCTCACCATTATTTAAAAAGAATTGGCACGGCGGGGGAGTGCACACAACAAGCAGTACCTATTCAGGTAGTGCTATTTATTCAGATGGGTTGTACTGACTTCTCCTCATGGTAGTTTTCAACAGTATTTTTGGTAGCGGTGGTGTGTGTCAGAGCAAGTTCTGGTCTTTCTGAGTGCTGGCCTAGTATTGCAGTACTTCTAGTTCTGGTACTCAGCTTTCCTGGGAGAAAAACTATCCTTTTTCTTTTTAAGGGCCAGAGACAGAAAAAAGTTTTCTATCAGTATTTTTAGCACTAGGAGAGGGTGTTGAAACTTGCTCTGAATGCCAGTCTGGTATTGCAGTACCTCCAGAAGTACTTGTTCTCTCCTTGGGGGGTCACAAGTTGTAATACATAGGGGGTGCATGGGAGTGTTCATGCACCCCTGAAAGTGCTGATGCACCCCCTGATAGCAGTGTTCCTGGGTGGCGGGCTAGGCAAGAGTACTAGTGACCCCCCGGAGAGCACCATCCGGGGAGTTCACCAGGACAGGTGGCACAGGGGGACCCCCCCCAGTTGGTAGGCTCAGCTGCAAGGACCCCTTCCCCGGTTGCTGACTGTCCACTGCGGGGGGCATGTGCCTCCCCCCAAACTGAGGAGGCACCAGTCTTCCATGAAAGCCACTGCCCATCTTTTTTTAGGGCTGCACACACACACATGCACATGGACATTGTTCCCATTAGTATGTCTTCCCAATATGGACTATGTGTTTTATAATCATGCTGAATGTTGGCCGCATTTAATCAACTTCATAGTTGGTTTCCATTATTAAGTTTAATGATAGACAGTAGACAGTTTATTTAATAAGTCTTCCTTGTATGCAAATGTAGGATGAGGGGCTCCCCTCCCCCTCCCGCCATGCTGATTGGAGCAAATACCTTATCTTATATTTGAGAAAAGCCATCAATATTGTAGAAGCCAAGGATTTCTTAGGGTGATATCTTTTATTGTATGAACTGTGTAGTAGAGTCAGACAAGCTTTCAAATGCAAGATATCCATTTTCAGGTCTGACCAGAAGAGCCAGATGTAGTATAGACTGTTTGGTTAGACCAGACAGTTGATCCAATAAAAGATATCATCCTATGAAATCCTTGTATGTCACATAATTTCTGGACCATCATGGCTACAACATCACTTTATGCTACCAAATTTAATATTGTTAAGAGAATTTAAAAATAAGTGCATGAAAAAAATGCAGTAATATTGGTCACCACAAGAACTAATGGTATATCTATACATTCAACCTAGATTATTAATGTTTTTTACTGAAAAGAAGGAACTGAAAGGAGGATGTTGCATTAGCTTTGCAGATGTCTCCTGAAAAGCCATCACACTTCGTAGGGGGATGAAGGTACTTGTTTGAAAACTTAACAAATTTGCATTATGAAGAATAGAGGCCCATATTTGACTCAAACTTGGTTAAAAAAAATCAGGGTGCATTTACACGAGATGTTTACTGCACAGTTGACTAAAGTGTATAGTAAATGTCTTGGTATCTATACTTACACCTTTATTAGGGCACATGAAACTAATGTACTCCACAGCAGGGTGGTACTTGTATTTACTACCCTGTTGTGGAGTTTTTGCATATGCAGTAGTGCATTTATAGATACTGCCTTATCTGGCTGGAGGATAGGGTGCTTCAGTGTTGGGTAAGCTGGCAGGGCTACTTTGACCCTCTGGTTGGAGTAGCTCTGGCCTGGCAGGCTGACTTCCTGGGCCCTCTGCCAACCTGGGCTGCTCTGACTGGGCTCTATGTGCTGTGCACAAATAAACTCCAGAGCAATATGCTCTAGATTTAATTGCTCCCAGGCTCACACTTAAATAGCATGACTGGAAGCAAAATCTCTGTAGCAATACACTCTGGAGTTCATTTATGTGCATAAATTGCATGTGTAAATGTGCCCTCAGTGTTTTAACTATGATCAGAATTTATCCTGACAAAATGCAAAAAACCTTATTGCATTTCTACATTAGGTCGTCTTCTGAATTTGCCCCATTTTTTTCCCATTAAGAAGTCTACAAGATCTCAGGAAATAGTGGAAACATCTACACATGCCCCTGCCTGCACAGTTGGTACTGCACTGTTATTTAGTTACTCTACTTGCTTAGTACTCTCTTCAGCAAGTACTAAATGATTGTGCAGTACCTGCTAGTACTGTGCAGCCCCTGTGGTGCCCAAGTCATTGTCAACCCGATTGTGCAGTAGCAATGTGTTACTGCACAGTAGTAGCAGTGTCATGGTTAGTGCCCGCCAATGCTATGTCACTGGATTGTGTTACTATGGTGATGTAGTGCACTGGATAACGTCCAGGAGGAGAGCATATGCATGGAGAGAATGTGTAGGTTAGGCCCTAAATCCAAATCTACCTTCAGATAGACTCATGTGGCTAACTTTAGCCTGTAGTCTGGTTCCTGCTCACAGTAGGACAGAAACTATTCTGTTTCTCTTTTTTCCAGTCACTATGAAAATAAAAAACACTGTTGAAAGCAGGACCAGGGAGTGATGCTCAATTTTTCCTCTGTTCTAGGGCACTGTTCATTTCACTGAGCAACAGTCAAGCTTTCCCTGACTTGACCTCTTTCTGGCCCCTTCTCCTTAATGACTGCCCTACCCCTGCCCTCCACCAAGCCAGCTGCAACAGGAAGCCAGCTGCCAGTTGCCTCACCCACAGCCTGGTGGTTAGCACACCTGCTGGGAAATGAGAGATACAGTTTTGCATCCTTTCTGTAGCTTAGCATTTTTTGTGCAAGTAATCTAACCAACTGGGTATTGGGCTAAAAAGCAGGAAGATGGGTGTGTTCCTTCTCTACTTGTGGCTTTTGGGCAGCTAAGCTTTTGGGACTTTACACAGAGTTTATGCATCTTTGAGGGGAATGGGATTCTACAGTGTTAGTGTCCACAGTGGACGCATGTGCACGAGCCATTAGTGTGCAGCAATAAACTGCAGAGCTTATGAAAGATGAAACAATGATGGAACAATGACACCGGAGAAGTTTCACAGTTTATTGCTTCCTGAAAACTCCTGGGTGCATCGTTTACATCGATGACTAGCAGGGGCTTCCAAGGGTCAGCTTGTCAGCCTGGGGCTCCTTCCCTCCAGCTCAGTGTGCTGCAGAGGGGCTGGTGAGGCCCCCAAGGGTGCTTCAGTGTGGAGTTACCTGGCAGGCAGCCTGCGCACTGAAGCACCCTTTTGCCCTAGCCAACTGGGTCAGCAGCTACATGTGCATTCCTGCACACGAAAAAAACTCTGCAGCAAGGCAATACCTGTGAATTAGTTTCATGAATCTTAATAGGGGTGCACATGTAGACCATGCAGTTAATTAGTCAGCTGCACAGTAAATCTCTCATTTAGATGCATCGAACAGGTCCCTTCTGAGCACAGCAGGAAAGTCATATATTGGAGAGTAGAATTTAATATCTGCATAAATAACCTAAAGTGCTATTTGGGCAAACTAAGTTCTTCTTATTCACCAAAAGGGAAGTTGATTTGGATCTAGGTCTTTAAGTATTGAAAAAATGATTCTGATCATTGTTGAGCTTACGCTCGTTATTACAGTTAACGAATTGATGACAATTTTACTGTCACCTCCACAGACTCCCAGCCTTTCTTTTTTTGCCAGATCATCTGAGTGCAGCTGAACCTAGATAATTTTTTCAAAAGATGAGATACTTTAGGATGAAATTCTCTACCATGACCTGAGGCTTAAACATCAGCAACCATGCTATACTGAACCGCAATGATTATTCTAAAAACGTGGATTCTCCCACATGGTCCTGATACTGTGAAGATGACACCTGAGATATAGCAAACAGGGATCAATATTAAGCACAGGTCATGTGGAAGCAAGACCCTTCCTCTGTTCTTTGTACCATAAGCAACTTCCTCAGGTACGTTGCCCATCCTTTCGATATGCAGACAAACCAAAGGGATGGGGAGGTGAAAGACCTGAGGCACTGGAGAGGACAGTCTGATTGGCCTGCAACCTGATGAGATCTTCTACATAGTTTATGAGCTTAGCTGTTAGGAAAAAAATATGTGAGTAAAACTTCCCAAGGAACGAAGTAGAAGGAGTTTGAATTTTTTATTCCCCCCTGGTTTTTATGGAACGCGACACCTTCATCTCTTGTTTCTTAGTTTTCATTAGTGAGTGCATGTGTGAGTGTGTTGTTTGTGGGATGACCACTTAAATCATTTGCTAAAAGCAATTATTAACTAGTCATCAAATTAGTCAGTATATTATTTGTGATCAAATAGCAGTGGTATTCAAAAGCAGGTGGTGTTCATGATTTAACCATAACTTCTTTCTCAGTCACTGGAAAGATTCTATGTTATTTTACTAAGGGAGGTAATAAAAATAGCAGACAGCAAAGATACAAAAATGAATTGCTTTATGTCCTTAAGTTGGATCAAAAGATGATTATCCCTTGCTTGGATGATTTTGTTTTTTCAGGTAGGTCACCACACTTTTGGCTAGAACACTGTCTGGGGACTGAAACTGAAAGGAAACCGGGTCCTTAAATTCTCCCAAGATACGATTAACAAAAAATCCTTTTAATATCAAACTCACTGGGCGTATTTACACGAGACGCTTAACTGTGCAGTAGCCTAGTTTACTGCACTGTAAACATGCATGCTTGCACATGGACATGTTTACTGTGCAGTGAATGATCCTAATTATGAGTAAATGAAGGTAACACATTTACCCATGATTAGTTACTGTGCAGTAGCGCAAATGTAGGCATGACCTGGGAGCAAATTTGCTTTCAGGTCAGCCCTGACACTTGGGGAGTTAGAGGAGGGAGGTGTCTGTCTGAGGATAGCCTCAGGGTTCTGGGTTGGGAGCCTCTCCTGCCCCAGGGCTCAGCTGCCTCTATGACAGCCCCTGCCTCACAACCTGTAAAAGTCTGCGGGCATTTTGATCCCTGTGGCACACCAACAGCAAGGCAGCCTTTGGTAACCTCAGGCCCTGTGTCCCCATGGGCAGGCCTTCGATTGCTATTACAACCAAATATGGAGGGTGCATTTTAGACAGATTTTCATTTTGAGGGAAAGAAAGAGTGTGCTGGTGGAAGTACCTTAACAAAACTTGTTTCTGAGGTTGTGTTGGACACAAATAGTGGCATTGGGACCTATAAAGTGAATAGCTGAGCAAGGGAAGCAGGAGAACATAAGTACTGTGTGTACAATTTTGGTTTGTAATTGATTTTTAAGTATAAAAAAGGTATGGACGGATATGTGAGATTTTGCTCCCTACAGGCTTCATTGGAGAGAAATTTTGTGTGATGGGATTATAATAGAAACCATTATATAAGGGGTTATTGAGCAGAGGTTAGCCCTTGAAGAGAAGAGAAGGGAGACCAGAACAGAACAGTATTTTTATAGCACAATAATCTTTTTCATCTAGAATAAATCCTGCTCATGCTTCTTACTTCCAGTGTTTCCACTTTTTCAGGTCAGATATAGCTATACACAAACAATACCTTATTTACAGCAGCAGTTAATTTTCTTGGAACATAAGACTAATCCTTTCAGACTGCTAATGTGTGTTCTAATTCACTGATTAAAAATGAAGGGAATGGCTTTTCACTTCTAAAGCTGGGGATGGCAGAAGGAGGATGCTTGCACTGTGCCCTAGGTCTGTCTGCACTGTAGGGTTTTACATATGGAAGCAGAGGAAATGTGGTCAAAAAAATCAAGGAGCAGAGCCTATATGCTGTTTGATTTTTCTTGTGTAAATATTTATTAAGTCATTTTTCTGCCACATCAGAAGGCAGCGTGAAGTTATGTTCTTTGATTTGTGTGTGGGGTCCCTTAGAAGCAAGAGAAAAAAGATTATGAGAAAAAAGCTTATTATTTTTTTCCGCTGAAGGGACTGCCCTGGCTAGTCCCTCTAGCATCTACATATGTACTACTGTACAGTTTTTTACTCCCCCACAAGACAGTACTTGTAAAACAAATACTAACCTTCTGTAGAGTAAATTAGTTTACTCCAGCCTAATAGGGGTACACCTGTAAATGCTGAGACATTTACTGCACAACTAATTAGTCAACCAATTAGTCAACAGTGAACATCTCATGTAGACATGCCCACAGAGCACTTTCTAGGACTTGGTAGAACAGGTTGGAAGACTGACAGTTTTCTTAAATGAGTCATTCCCATTCACTCCACATAGTATAAACTCAACCCTTGGCTATTCAAAAACAAAATGAAAAACAAAATAAAACAAACAGCCATCAATATATTTTTGCTGTGAACAGAAAATTCAGGAGTGCAATAATAAGAGATTTTCTGATCTCTATTCATGCAACTTACATACATGCACACATGCACATGCACGTGCGCTCATGCACACACATGCACACAGTGCATGCACACACACGTACACACACTTACATTTCTTAATAGCAAATTTATAGAGTCCATAAAGCTAAGTTTTTTTTACTTGAAACTTTCCATAATTCTAAATTAATCATAATTATGAATATATATCACACCAAAAGAAAAAAGCAGTAAACCAAGAGGTTTGGAGTTAAGATTAATATATATGTATTATATTATATTATATTATATTATATTATACACACACACACTATAATTAACCCAATAATATTAGTTATTATAATTCATATACTACATCTATATATCCAGAGATAGATAGATAGATCTATCTATCCAAAAATGTATTTTCATTTCATAGATATATCTTCATTTAGTGTGGCTGTATATATCTATCTACTAAATATTAATCTTAATTCCATACTTATTGGTTTTATCTTGTTTTCTTTTGGTATATGATGTAAACCATATCTTGGCTAAGTATAAGAATATTCTTAAAATAATGTTTACGCTTAAAATAGTGATAAATATTTGCAAAAACTATGTTGCCAGTAGACAATGTTCGCTCTTATATGCTTGCTTTTCATTGAAATATTACTTGCTTTTTTATAAAATATTGACTAATAACAATGAATTCTGGTAAGTTACTGTGGTACATGTCTACGAGCCAACTGCATTTAGCTTAGTGGAAGTCATACCATTATAAATAAATGTGGCTCATTCAAAAACTTTGAAAGCTTTCAACTTCTTTTTAGAAATTAAGAATTGCATTGTGGTACAATTCCATTTCTGCTACATCTGTAGCCTTCTTTAATTATAGCTCCAGAAGCAAAGAGGAAAACCAACTCACGTACGTCTGTTCCTACTCTCTCACATAGGAGGGTCGGAGAGTTGGCCAGCATACTTGCCAAGCCTAGTTATAGCAACAAAGGATTGGAAAGTAAGCACTGCTAAGAGGATATTATTTCCTGACAAGGAGGAAATAAAGAATGATTATCTCATTTTCTTTCTTATGTGACACCCCTTACTGAGGATTATGCACAAAGGCACAAACTTCTCTCAAGTTAATAAAAGAGTATTTCAAATTGTCCTTGGTAGAACTGACAACATAGTGTTCTTTATCATCTGGAAAGCTCTAGACTAGTGATTTTCAACCCTTGCAATTCATGGAGCATGTCTAAAAGGTCTACAAAAGGTGGCTATTAAGATGATGGCCATTGATGCTGCTACTGCTTTTGCTGGTACTCCAGCTCCAGCTCCCTCAATGGCTAGAGGCCAGGCGAGTGCCAGTAGTAGGCATCCCAGTGCCAGCAGGCAGAGTACAGCTGGGCAGCCCCACCTCATCCAGCCACCACCACTGCTTCATGTGGGACCTGGAAACGCTGTACATTCCCAGCCCTTCCACTTGCCTCATGAGATCAATGTACAAATTGAAACAGGGGTGTGTGTGTATGTGTAAAAGAGTGAGTGACAGCATACCAGTTTGGATGCAATTTCCATTGGGAAAACTAGTAGTGTCTTGAAGCACTTAAAGAAAACTTTATTTGGAATAATACAAACTGCATATCTTTTTAGTGAAAGGTTAGTCCTATAAAACTGACAGGAGACCACCAGCAAAAGTCCTGTAGGATACAGGGATATCGACTAGCTCAGTCTGTGCTCTGACTTTTTATCTTCATAGCACATCTAATACACGTGGATGTGTGAGGCTTTGATGTTGCAGTATGGGGGAATCCCTGGGTGAATGGTTGCTTGTGTGTGCATGAGACTGTACCCGATGAGTTTCATTAAGAAGCTTCAACTCTAGGTTTCTCAAGTGCAACTTTGACCCATTCAAAACTCTTGACAGCTTTTTGGCTGGAAAATGAGTCAACAGTGGACAGTGATGTAAAAAATAAAATCTAAGAGCACATGCTGGTGCTCAAATCTCAGTTTCATCAGTACTTTCCAGAAATGGGCAATGAGAATGAGTGCATATATTAGTCCTTTGTAGTAGACTACAACTCTAGGTCTTGTTTTACAGTTGAAGAAGAGCAATTACTCGAGTTATCCTTGAGTAATGAGGGACAGAAATATGAATTCAAGAAGGAACTTCTTCCCTGATTCTGGTTGAAAATAAGAAAAGGAGTACCCTAATCTGACAGATAAGGCATTTGAAGTCTTGATGCTGTTCACCACCACATACTTATATGAAAGCAGGGGTGATGTGCAAGGAGTGCACAGGGGTGCATGTGCACCCCCTGAGAGCACCAGTGCACCCGCTGTCAAGCTGTACTCCCTGTTTAGCCAGCAGGCAGGGTGATAGACTGGAGTATCAGTGCCCGCCCTGCAAGTGCTGGCCAGGGAGCAGGTCTGCCAGCAAAAGTAGCTGCATCGCTGCAGCTGCAGGAGTTCTGGAAGTGGCATGACCACTTCTACAGTGAGTGAGATCAGCCACTGGGAGACCCCTCCCCCTGCCCCTGGGTCAGCAACATTGGCTGCCGGGGGACCTCCCTCTCCCAACGGGATCATGCGCCCCCCCTGACTCAAGAGGCACCAGACACCCATGTATGGAAAGTGGGCTTTCAGCCTTAGTATAAATAAAAATAAAATATCAAAACAAACTGGATGTTGAAGGAGATCTAAAATTGAAACTGTTACCTATCCTACCAAACTTTCATATGCTTTCTGCCAAGAAGCTGTCTCATTAGAACTGATGACAAAATGGTGAGTTCACAAAATTGTATTGTTGTTGTTGTTGTTGTTATTATTTTTATTTTTAACAAAACAGTTTGTCAGTAATTATTTACTTATGTTCACCAGATACACAATAGATTTCTAAAGGGGTCTGCATCGCCATTCAAATATTTTTAGGGTGAAAAATTGTTGAAAATGACTGCTTTAGACAGTGCAGATACAGTGGATCTCTTAAAGAACAATGGATTATAGATATGTGTACTTTGGTTAGTCTATAAGACAGAAATCTACCCTGCCTTCTATTTCTTTTAGATTTTACTTTCACAGCACAGCTGTATATGCATTAATGCACCTTTCCTAATGCACATTAAATTTAGTACCTCCAGTGTGAGGTATTATTTTATTGCACATTAGCATAATATAATTTTTTTACATGACACTTTAATGCACAGTAGAATAAGCTACTGCACATTAAAGTGCACGTGTGCATGTACCCTCAGTAATGTATATTTAATTTAAGCATAAACAGCACTTCATGAAACATTGCCTCAGTTGCTGGGGTAATGTATGTAATAAACATCTATTTTTAAAATAAATTCTGGTCTAAAACAGCCAAAGTAAAATCATGTAATGTATACAGAATATGGATCAATAATAGGAACTAGAGAAGGATGAAGATGGAGGCCAGTGCCTATTAGAGGAGATCAGTATCAAACACAGAACTTTTGGGTAACCAAACATGAATATGAGAAAAAATAGTACATACCCATCTATTTTGATGCTCACTTTACTTCTAGCCTTTACTTAACATTATTGAGATCTGGGGTGGGCAAAATGGTCTGCTACAGGCCCGATCTGGCCTGCAGACTGGACTTTGCCTGCCCTAATCTAGATTCTTCCAAAACACTAATCTAAAACTTCAGATACAAGCCTCCCTTTCAAAGACTCCCCGTGTTTCTTTGAGTTGTTTCTCTACAGGAGTTCCACTTCCAGCATTCTGCCAGAACTTGGTTCAATATGCAAATCCCAGCTGGACCCAATCTGTTCTGTTGCTTCATCCAAAAATATAATTGGCTGAGATTTCTATTCACCTAATAAAATTACTAGGGACAATTCAAGGGATTGTTTCCCTATATTCCCATCTTCCTATTTCCTTAAAAAGCATCAAGCGTAAGAATAATTAGAATAGAAGAGCAATGGTAGAAAGAACAGATCTAGTGAATTATTTAGTCTTGGAAGACACAACTAAAGAAAGAAGGAATGGCTCATGTATGGACACAGTTAATCTTTAAGGTATTCTATCACCATCAGATGGAGACAAAGGCCACATGCAGGCATTTCATTCGTACTGGGAGAAAAGCCGTTCTCTCAGCACTAAAAGGGCTTTCTTGCAGAAGAAAAACAGCTCTTCTGCAAGAAAGTTCTACCTCTTTCAACCAGGAAGATCTCTTCTCTTCCATACTAATTTGAATGGCTGTACTCTTCTCTTGCATGTTGAGGACACCCAGTATCCCACAGTTCTTCCTTTTTCTTCCTCCCTGAGAGGAAGGGAGAGAGGGAAAGTACTGTCTTCCTGACAGTTCACCCAGAGGCAAGCTCTCAGAAAAACCTGTGGGTATCCTACGTCATATCCCACCAATCAGCTGACTGGTGGAACAGAGTTTCTCCTGCAGCAGAAATCTTCCTGGAGCCCTAGGAGAGTTCCTATCACGGGAGAACATTTGCCTGGTGCACTTGGTGGGAGGCAGGGGTGTCTGGGGCTAGAGATCTGCTGGATTCTGGGTGGGTTACAAACGAGGAGAGTGCCCCCCTTGACCATGATGTCCTAGTTCTTGGCTCCTGGGCTTCAAATACCATTTCTACCTCCACTACTAGGTCGTAGGGGTGATTTCTGGCTTCTGGTCTCTGCTAGCTTCCACTTGCCACTCCCACCACCCAGATGGGCAGCAAAGGAGGGATTTCAAAGTCCTAGGGGGTGAGAAATGGGGCCAGGAAAACTATCCTGACTACAGTTCTCAACTGATGAGTTTTAAATGCCAACCCCTCCACCACAGTTCATAGCCCCATGAGCTTTCATGTGGATATTTAAAAGCTGGGATGTAAACGATTCTCCCCAGCCTTGTTCCCTGTGTCTTTCACTTTAAAAAAGTTTCATTCAAAACTGTGTTCCATGGAGCCCTAGAGGTCTGTGGTAGGTTGTTGTGGGTTCTGCAAAGAGACTGGGGGTAATGGCAGAGCAGGCTGGGAGGTAGTGCATCGCTGTTGCCAGGCTGGCTTTCCTGGCTTTGCATCAGCCTTTAGACTAGGGGTAGCATTTCATGGCAGAAGAAATTATATGAAGGGGATCCATGGTTTTAGGAAGTTTGAAAACCACTGCTTTAAATCACCCCATGTACAGCCCATCTAGGGGGATGTCAATTGACAATCTGTCTCTTTCCCAATCAGGGGAAGAGAGCAGGCTGTCAAGTAATGGGTTTCTTTAAGGTTGGCCCAGCTTTCTAGTGCCCCCTGGCAGAAAAGCTCACTTCCGTAGCTGCCCAGTTAGGGGCCTGGAATGCATGTACAGTCCAGCTCTATGGCTGGTTTTCTACCACTAAGAATATCAGACAAATTCTTACCAGTAGAAATGAGTGCCTGTCCATGACCGGTGCCACCTCTAAGATAATTGTTTAGATGCATTTTACTCAATGGGAACAAAATGTTGCCTGTTCCAAAGGGTTAAAAGCTTGCAGCTTCATAGAAATCAAGGATCTCATTGTAGCCTATTTTAAGATACTCACGTGCTCATGAGCTGCTACCCCCTGTCAATGTAAGACTTACACCATTGAGTCTATTTTGTACTTGGGACCTTTTCCAACAACTCTGCTAGTAGGTGACATTCTTCTCCTGCACTTTGCCCTGCAGTTTTCTGTGGGAACCTATGGTATCTAGAACTTTCACATAGAGCAAAAACCATTCCTTATTGACTTAGTTTTACACAAGGACCCAATTTATCATTAAAGTAAATAGAAAAACCCAGTGGCCTCAAAGGAATTGGGATCCATTGACTAGGGGCTAAGGCAGTAAAGACTTAATGGTACATGCTTTTTCTTTTATTCCTGTATATGGTGATAACTATGTAATACAACAAGACAAATATTTTCTGGTAATACTTCACAGCTTGATGTTAATATGGTACCATTTCACTGTACCTTTTGTTTACAAGCTGATATTGCTTAGGAAAAGGTAAAACACATTTATTTAACCAGGTAATTTACTGTATACAGGACTTTAGATAATAATACAGATGGCTCCCAGAGTAAAATTTCTGATTCCTTGTTAGAAAATGTAGATATCCAACAATATCTGACTTTAGCAAGTAAATTGGAGCTGCCTGAGATTACATTTTAATTATGCCATTGACTTATTGGAATTTTCATTTTCTGACTCTTTTGTCAAACAACATTTATTTGCCCATTTTACTCAGCTCAAACCCCTCTCTTCCTCCTTGCCCCCATCAGGCAGGTCATATACAAATATTCTTCAACTCAAGATTTCTGCTACGATCCTGATGTATGAAATCCAGGTTCCTGCAATTTAAATGAGATTTGCTTTGCCTGTCTCTCTTGTTGAAATTGTGCAAACAGATGAGACACATACTATAAAAGTGATGGAAGTTTTACCCATGGCTTAATCTCTCGAAATGTGCAACATCTCATTTATGAAAGTTTTAGAGTTAATAGGGCAATTCATGAAGTCTTTACATAGAGTTCTATCACTACCTCTTACAGAAATAACTGCAGCAAGTGGGAATCAAAGTGGAAAAAAAATCTCCATTTTCCTTTCAGATTTTGCCATGGGCCTGTATCTTCTTGCCTCCTTTTGTGTTATACTTTGGCACAATTACACTTTCTTGACTTCTTTTCTGTGTACTCTTTCTCTTCTTCTCTGTCTCTCCACTTATTCTTTTCTCACCTTGTCTATCTTCTCCATCTATTTCTCCCCCCTCAATTCATTTTCCACTTTAATTTTTCTGCTTCTTTCTTGTTGTTATGCCTATCAAAAAGGAAGTGGAGCTGGAATGGAAAAGTGCCAAGTCCCACCTCTCTAGAGCCTAGGCTATTTAATAGGTTAGATGAGCACATATTCCATCCTGCCCATTAATGCCAGGCCTCTGGGCAACCCAGAATACAAAAGTCACAGAGCCAGAAGAAGTTCACCTAAGCACTTCCCTAACTTTCTGAGTTATCCATTTGGTCCTTTACAGGCACAGAGGTTTCATTCCAGGAGAGGACAGATCCCATCAGAACTCATCCCCTCAGTTCAATAGGAGAACATCAACAGGGAATGATGTGCTGCTACTACTACCTACTTTTGGTCAATATTTTAATGGTTAGAGAATACCTCCAGGAGGTGGGAGACCTAGTTTCAAGGCCCTTCTCAACCTGAGGGGATTTAAGTGTCTCTGTGCTCATCTACATGAGATGCTTTACTGTGGAGGTGATTAACTACATTGTCTCTGGGTGCATCTACACATTCATTAACATGCCATAATTACAGAGCATTAAATTTAGTAGTACCTGTAATTACAGATACTAATTTCATGTGCCATAATTGGTGCTACTGCACATTAGTGCTGGCAAATGCTTTTTTGTGATGGTAATGGGCAGTAGTCTAGTTCTACTGTGCACTAGCGCATTGCTGTGTAGTAAGTTTTTCTGTGCATTAGTGCGTGGTTTTTTTCCTGCCGTGCTAATGTGCACTAGAATTAGTCTACCACCCTTGAAGAGTTTTGTGTAAAAGTACCCTCTGAAAAAAAATTGTAATTCTTTAGTTTAGTTTTGTTATGAAAATTAAGAAATGCATATACCTAAAATAGCCATTTAATCCATTTAAACATGTTGCATTACTACCCATTCAATACAAGATGTTTGTAAAGAGTATTTTCTTATTTAAGAAAGCTTAATTTTGTGAAATGCTAATTAATTCTGTAGAAAGTACGGATGCTTTAAAAGTGGATTGGCTCCATTTTGTGATTTATTTTTCTCACTTTGAGGAAAATAATAACAAGTTACAGTTTCTTTGGAAAGAAAAAAAACTCTTAATTTAGAAAGTCAATAGCTATCAAATTAAATCTGGAAATTGTGTATTCATTGTAACTTGACATTTAATATATCAAACTGTCAGACAAAAAATGAGTCTAGAATGCTAACTGCCTTAAAAATGTTAATTTAATTCCAACAAAAAATTCAATTTTAAGTACTCTCCAATTTAACTTTTGCTATATTTCTGCATTCACAAAAAAGTTTGAATTTGCCTAGAATAATCAATGTGTCTGAAAAAGTGAGCCAGATCAAATTGTTTTTTTTTCTCTTGTCTCTCTCTTTTTTTTTTTTTGAGAAAAAAAAATCTGAAGTCCCCCCTGTTTTTTTTTAAGGGGTACTATTCTATTTGTTCTTCTTTCCCTGATGTATAGCGTAAACTGGATTTTGAAAAGATGCAATACAGTGTAAGCTGTACTAAGTTAGTAAGGTGTTCATAGCGAGAGAGTTGTAGTATATGTGACACTTTGAGGAATGCCTGTACAGCCACATTATAAGAATTTACATTTGACAACTATGTGCACAAAAATGGCAAAAGACTGACTTTTGTGAAATGATTCCACTATCCAGCAGTCATAGACTGTACAAGTCAACCCTGATGTTTCTATGCCAAAGATGAAGAACTTAAAAAAAATACAGTTTGATGGGGGTCAGCAGACCTCTGCCCATTATTCTGGCTGGAAATCTGGGCCAGATGGTGAGTACACGTTATGGACAGAAGGAATTTGGTAAAAGCTATTTTATTTTTTCCGTTGCCTTCCATTTATTATAGAGTGGCAAACAACTGAAAGATTTTTTAGACTTGAAGAGTACATTTTTAAATATAACAAAGCAAATACTCCTCCTCAAATTTACACCAAATTTGAAAGAAAAAAGTTTCCTTTGGCCATCACCTCACAAACAATTTAGAAACTTAGGGTGCCTATTCACATACTGTGGGGTGCGGTTAGGGCAGCGTTTTAATTAGAGCAGTTTTCAGGAGCTGCTGTAATTAAAATGCCTGCAGTCTCTTGCGTGTCCCACGTTTCAAAATGGCAGTGGGGGTGCTTTAAGTCAAGATTGTTTGATGAGCTTTAGTTAAAGCACCCCTGCTACAGTTTTGAAATGTGGGATGCTGAATACATGTGGCACTGAGGCATAACCATGGGACTGCAGCCAGGGCAGACAGCTAGTTAACGCTGTATATACTGCCTATTGAATTTTGAATTCCTTGAACAGATTCCTTCTAGGAATCACTCTGCCTGCTACTAATCTTTTCTTCTGTGATTGTCTCTAATCATGAAAGAGACGGGGAAGTGGGGAGGAAAAGGGCTAGAAATCTAAAGAAGAGAAGACTGAAACAAGACATGGTAACAGTCAGAAAATATTTAAAAGTTTATTACAATGAGCAACATCATGAGCTGTTCTCCATGCCCACTGAGGAAGGACAAGAACTAGAACATAGAAAATAAGGGTTGGAAGGGACCTCAGGAGCTTATGTAGTCCAACCTCCCCTGCTCAAAGCAGGATCGGTCCCAACTAGATCATATCAGTCAAGGCTTTGTTTAGCCAGGTCTTAAAAACTTCCAAGGATGGAGATTTTACAACTTCTCTGGGCAACCTATTCCAGTGTTTTATTACCCGCCTGGTGAGAGAGTTTTTCCTCCTATCTAACATAAACCTCCCCTGTGGCAACTTGAGACCATAGCTCCTTGTTCTGTCATCTGCCTCCACTGAAAACCATGAACAATGCAAGCCTCCTCAGGCTGGGGTGGGGGTATGGTACCCACCCACAGGTGGTGGCATCAGGGGTGAGGCGGCAGTGAGTGGGGACCACATGTTATCAGTAACAGACACGGCGGGGGGCGAGCAGGGACTGCCTGCGGCCACCCTCCGTGCTCTCGGTGGCCACATCAGCAACAAGGTGGGGGTGGCGACCACCCGCAGAAGCCAGCAGCAGCTTTGGCAGCAACCAAACATGGGGGTGGCATGTGTCCCCCTTTACCCCTTACGTGTTGCCTATGCTGAGAACAGCCCAGCTCCATCCTATTTGGAACCATACTTCAGGTAGGTGAAGGCTGCTATCAAATCCCCTCTCAGTTTTCTCTTCTACACATTAAATAAGCCTAGTTCCCTCAGTCTCTCCTCAGAAGTCATGTGCCCCAGCCCCTCACCATTTTTGTTGTTCTCCACTGGAGTCTTTCCAAATTGTCCACATCCTTTCTGTAGTGCAGGGCCCAAAACTAGACACAGTACTCTGGATGTGGCCTCACCAGTGCAGAATAGAGGGAAATAATTATTTTCCTCAATCTGCTGGCAATACTTCTACCAATGCGGCCAGATATGCCATTACCCTTCTTGGAAAAAAGGGAATAGTGCTGGCTTATATTCAGCTTATTGTCCACTGTAACTGTCCCTTTTCTTCACAGCTGCTGTATAGTCAGTCAGTTCCTAGCCTGTACCAGTGCACGGGATTGTTCTGTCCTAAGCGCAGCACTTTTCACTTGCTCTTACAGAACTTCATGAGATTTCTTTCAGTTCAATTCTCCAATTTGTCTAGGTGTCTCTGAATCTTAACCATACCCTCCATATCATAGTATCATAGTATCATAGTGTCTAGAGTCGGAAGGGACCTGGGCAGATTATCTAGTCCGACCCCCTGCCTTGGCAGGAAAGAGCACCGGGGTCAGATGACCCCGGCAAGGT
>JAGPOW010000099.1:490964-517260 GCA_030014935.1 Caiman crocodilus
CACATCCACAGCAACCCCTGCGTCTAACGATTTGGTGACCTGATCATAAAAGGCCACCAGGTTGGTCTGACAAGACCTGCCACTGATGAACCCATGCTCCAGTGCATCTACTACTCCCCTAAACTTGGTGTCATCTGCATACTTGCTGAGAGTGCACTCTATGCCATCTTCAAGGTTGTCGATGAAGATATTGAACACAAATGGCCCCAGAACTGACACCTGGAGCACTCCATTTGATACTGGCTGCCAACTAGACATCGTGCCATGGACTACTACCCTCTGAGCCCAATGATCCAGCCAGTTTTCTATCCACCTTACAGTCCATTCATCCAGCCTGTAGTACCTTAGTTTGCCTGTAAGAATGCTGTGAATAATCATTTATTAAAAGCATCGCTAAAATTAAGGTACACCACATCCACTGGTTTCATCACATCTACACTGCTAGTCATGTTATCATAGAAGGCAATCATGTTGGTCAGGCATGACTTGCCCTTAGTGAATCCATGCTGACTGCTCCTAATCACCTTCTTCTCTAAGCAATGAGTTTATTTAAAAAAAAAAAAAAGAAATTTCAGGTTAGACATTATAAAATCATTTCTGATATAAGAATAGTCAAGCATTGGAACAAATCACTTCAGGGGATTAAGGTCCCCTCCATCATTTGAGAGTATGAAGAGCAGGGTTGACAAAAAACTCTCAGGAATGGTTTAGGCAGAGTTGATCCTATGCTGGAGGTGAATGAGGAGCAAGGGCCAGGGATAGAAACCAAGGCCCCCTCCCCTCAAAGACAGCAGCCATCTTATTAAGTCTTCTTTCATCTTATTAAAGCTTTCTTGCTTTGTTCTTCCTAGCCAGACTTCTCTATCTCTCAGGTATTTGGGAAGGCAGATTCTAAAGAAGTGCAGGAAAGGAGTCTGGCTCATATGTGCCTTGTGGCATGGTGATTATACCACTGTACTGGGATGTTAGAGGTGCTTGTTCAAAACTCTCTACACAACGCGAGACCTAGAACCTGAGTTTTTGGCTTCCTGGGTGAGTCCACGACCACTCAACTGTTCCAGCTGAAACAGGCAAGGAGTCAAACATTGCTTGCAATGGGTCTCAATCTTCCTGTGTTTTCAGGACTTAGATGGAGGCACATGTCCAAAATGGATGCATACATGCATCCATGTATTTACCTGGCCAATGCACAGTGTGGTGCACATGCTCAGACTACACACATGCATCCATACATCAGGGGAATTAGAATCTCTACCTGCACATAAATGCTAAAAAATGCCACTTACATGGCTAGAAAGTTGGCATAGATGCTCAAGGGGAATACTGCTCCATCCTTAGGGTCTAAGGAGCACTTCAACTTTTGCTGTCTCATTAGTTGTGAGCCCTTTGATCAAAGTAGTTATCTGATAGACAAGTTATATGTCATTCATTATACCTTATATGCTTGTTTTGTGACAAAGAGCATATCTACACAGCGTCTGTGCTATACCCATGGCCATCACGGAGAAGCATGTTCTTCCCACTTTCTTTGGTTTGGCTGAGATGCTGTAGTCCAGTCCTGGCCCATCGGTCAAAACTCCTGGCCTGGAGTCCAGTGGGAAGGTGGAGCAGCATGATGTGCCAGATGGGCAGCCAGGAGGGCACTGCTGCTTCTAGGTGGGAGCAAGGTGGGTGGACTGGAGCAGGTACCACCCTGCCTATACGTGGCCCATCCTTGCTCCTCCACAGAAACAGAGGTGCCTGTCTGGTGCCTGCTTGGTGCGTCATGCTACTCCAACTCCCTGCTGGACTCTGACCCAGGACTTTTGACCAACCAGCTGGGACTGGGCTGCAGAATCCTAGAGCGTCCCAGCTAAACAGGATGCACGGCCACTCTACTGCAACCCTTCAGATTTATGTGTTTTCTAGAAATATAGTCCAATATTGCACTTATAATGGAAATGATACTGTACCCTTACCCATCTTGCAATAATTTAAAGTGGAATAAATAATATAATAGAAGCAAGCCTCAAATCTGCTGCAGTGCATAGCTGGCAGGAAAACTGGTTAAAAAAAAAAAAGAAGCTAGCTTCACAGTTCATTAACTAATTCCATTGGCCTGAAAAATCTATATTTTCACTCTTTCTGTATGAAAAAGAGTTGTACTTAACTTGCAAAAACAAATAAAATAAAGCAAAAATGTTGTAGCTGAAGTGGATTAACAATTCCCCACTTGAAGATAAAAATAGGCTGTGAAAAAATGTGTTAAAATATAGAGATTGCTATAGTATAACAAATGTAGAAGAAAGGCCTGTGGTCTTTTGTGTGCATTTTTTCCCCTACAATTTCATTCAAATAACTGCTATCAGAGCAAGGGTTCCTGTAATATATTACTTCTTCCAGGAACAAAGTCTGCATTGATCCATGTGACCGAATCTTGGATCAAGGTTGAAGCCAGATTTGCTTGTGCAAAGTATACAGAATGAGGTACAGGATCTCTCATACTATTTCTTTATGATAGAACTAAATCAGCTATGACACAGGAAATCTCACCCACACAGTATCTGGTGGGTTTGTGAAGCCAAAGGAATAGGGATGGTGGCTGTCAGAGAAGTTGCTATGCCAAGACAGGAGGAGATTATTTTATAGCTCAGATTTTTGTCTGTGATGCTTTTAACTTTGAGGTAAACAAATTGAAAGTATAGTTTCAGAAACAGTGTTGATTAGATCTTGCAAATAAAGGTGTTGTGGAGTGGTACAATTTTTCCCTACTTTTAACACATATCATCACTGGGTGACATTTGTAAGAAGAATCGTGAGTTCTTGGTCTATGATGTTCAGAGGTGATGGTGCAGGATCTCCTCAGCACATGAAGTACTTCTAAGAAATGGGCAACCTAGATGCCTGGCCTACCTACTATAGGATGAAGATTTTTATCCAACTGTCAGCCAGAATTTTCTTTTGCTGTATAGTGTAATCCTATTGGGTTAAAAAAAGCCCTCATTCTTATGTAACCCTCCTATACTTCTCTCCAAGGCCCTAAATAGTACATACATACGTTTGCACTTTCAGGCCAATTGCACTTTACAAAGAGCATTAATGAAAATGTGATTTGAGTGTTAAATGTCTTGGTTATTCTTTATAAATGCTATGTTCAGAATTAAACAAAACAAACAAACAAAAAACCCCACAAACAGCTCCTTGTCTAAGAAACGTTCAACTTTAACAAAGAGACAATAGACAGACTCCAGAGAGCCTAGAGGAAAACGTAACTAGATTGTGTTTGACAAGTAAGGCCTTGAGAAGGAGGGTTTGTTGAGGAAGATGCTGTCCCTATTCAGCTAAGGTCACCAAACTGATGTGTTTGCTTTGGGGTCTGTTTCATGGTATTTATATTTCATAGGTCCTGCTTGTGCTGAGAGTTTGGGCATGTATTAGACACAACATAATAGTGTGTAGTCGAAACCCAACATAGCAGTGTAGGAGACATACTATACCCCTGCTTTATTTCCTGCGCCACATTTTACGAGTTCATATATCTAAACATAAAAAAAGAAAAAAGACCCAGCACCATTCTTCCTATCCATTACAGAATTACACATACATATCTCAACATCTCTCCCTTAAACATTACAAACCTCCAAAATATATTTTCCTCCATCACCTTCTGGTCTTCTTTCCTCACACAAGTTTGCTTGCTTTAATGTATGACAATTTATTACAACCTGTACATGCCAGATGACACTGGCATGCTCCAGGTGAATACTAATGGGTAAACCACAGTTTTTGCTCTTCACAAAAAACAGAGACACACATTATTAAGTAAAATCAATGTCATTCTATCCCATCTACTATATCAAGAAGTCCAAAAATCATCACAAACTCACCAACTTCTACTTAGGCAGAGTGGAATAGGGATTGCTAAATGGCAAAACCTTTTTCTTGCCTCTTTTGCCTTTGAGTACTCTAACAGGTAGTTTTTGAATATTTCAGTTATGCCATGACAGGACTCAGACCTCAGGCATACTGTTTCATCTTGGGGATGGCTTTGCTACATATCTCCCTGTGAATTTCTCAAGCATAAATCTCTATGCTCTTTCTTTATGTTCTGCCAGAAGTTTCTGGGCCTTTAGTAATTGCAACATGCAGACCTCCAGTTACTTTGGTAGACTAGCAGTTGCAAAGCTTTTCAGTTGTCTCTCCAAAACCTTCTGGTAAGATATGCACTTTATGCTTTACTTTACTTCCTCACACTTCACTCCCTAGGACATATCTACCAAATAACCTAGTATTTTCTTCTCTGTTCTGCTATGATGCTTAATCTCTTCTCCCACCCCCATCCTTGCCTCACCTTCCCCAACGAGAACCACTATCCCTTTGCATGAAGTGCTGCTCTAGTATTTGATATAACAATAATAAAATAATATAACATGTCATGCCTAAGAGAGGGTGCTCCTCAGGCTTGACTTCTGTATCCAAGGTTACTGACTGCACTCTTTGAACTTCTTCAGTGTTGCCATCATTCCCTCCCAATGGCTGACTTAATGCCACCACTTCAGCTGAGTGCACTGCTGCTGCAACAGACCTACAGGTCCCTGCAACTCCTTGCATGATGCCTCAAGATATCTTCCTTTGATGCTTCTCTTTTTCTCTCCCCCCATCTTTTCCCTTTATTCCTCTGCCCTTCAGAAGGGTCCTATGCAAGACCTCTTCCCTCCTCCTCCTCCAAACCACCGGTCTTCAGAGTGAGGGTGGGTGGGTTCCTCTCCTTGCCCAGTCACCCGGGGTGCTACCCTCCATGCTGGGAGCAGGTGCAGTGAAAGGGGACCTGCCTGTCACTACTGCTGTCTCTGGCCAGGCCCATTTCACCATGTAGCCACTTCTCACAGTCCTAGCTGGAACAAGAGAGAAGCAGCACCAGTGGGTGCATCTCCTCTTCTTGCACTCAGAAGCATAAGTAAAGAGGAAGGAAAAGGGACGGCAGGTGCCAGAGCGAGGGCATGCGGAAAACCAGGCCAGGAGAGGATGGGAGATTGATAACTGACTTTGGGATGTAAAACAAGTCCCTAGGTGCTTCTCCCTTGGCATAGTCTGCCCATCCTGGTTGGAGGCAGGGGAGGCTGGGAACAGAGGAGTACAGCCATCTCTGAAGCTTCAGTTACGGCTCCCACACTCCCCTTTTCAAAATCTTGGGTCCACCTGTGTCAGGAAGCAGTCAGTATGTGCTAGGAGCTTGTGCTGTACAGAGTTTTAAATGCTTTTTTGCCTTTTCTCCCAGTTGAGTGGTGTTGCTCCAGATTATAAAAGCCTAACAACTAGTGGCCACTGGCAGTAGTTAACAGGGGAATTTGATAGGGAGTTTGTGTAATTTTTGTATAAGTGAGTTGTTTGTTTTTCTTTTTTCTCTCTTCTTATCCGTGGGTGTCTTTTTATCTTCTCCTTTAGTATTTTTTCTCTAATTTTTTGGTAAAACGGTGAGAAACTAGATGGTGACTGTCATCCATGCAGGAGTTTTCAGACTTGAGGGAGAATAAGAATGATGGGATGTGGGAGCCATGGGAGATATATCAGCCTTGAATGTGCTGCTAGATTGTGCTCTCATAGAGAAGATCAGGAGCTGGAGTTGCAGCTGAAGAGAGTGGTGATTTCAGACAGTCAGTCCTGGGCAAAGTTTATGAAAAATGTTAGTAGTTAAAGTTAAAAGTTGGCAGCCTTTAAAATTAACACAAGTTAAAAATTTCCACTTTCAACTAGTTAAAAGGTAAGTTAAAAAGAGAGTAACTAGTTAAAAGATAAGTTGATTCATGAGAAATGTGTGAAACACAGTGAATTGCCTCTTAGCATTTTTCATTTTCAAATGCAATGAGTGGGTTTCTTTTCCATAAGCCCACAGAAGCACACTAATTTACTTGGAGCTCACTCTGCTTTACCTGAAAACAATGTTATACTTGTCTTACCATTTTCAGAATAACAATTTTCCAATACCTATGTAATGTTAGATCCTTCTCACTCTCTCCATGTGAAGTACTTTGTAAAAGTCACTGCATCGTATAGGTATAACAGAAAAACAGAAAGGAGATATAGCCAGGTGACAAATGAAAGCTGTTAACACAGAAAACCTCTGTCGTTACAATTTTTATTGCTCAAAAGGTAACAAAAGGGTATGAAATACATCAGAATTAGAAATAATGAAAGTGTCTGAAAATCAAAATTAGACTGAAACGAGAAAACCAGTTGAAATGAGATAAAGGATGTTCCGTTGCAGAGCAGAAACGGTTTAAAGATAGTTATTGAACGCCAGCAAAAGCTGCATTTCAAAATTGACATCTGACAATTTTCCTCTTCTGTCTTGCAAAACGAAGCCCCCACTACTGAACAATAGCTCTACATGGGCAGAGGAGGGAATGCTTGTGTTACAACGAATGAACAGTCTTTTCATAGTAGTTGACATCTCATATAAGCTTCTCACAGATGAGGAGTAATGCTCAACTTCTTGGACCCTGGGCTGCTTGTTCTGATCTTCATTCAAATTTAAAAAGTCATCATCTGCTTCACCCTCACTATTTGCTCCCACTCTTCCTGTGATCAATGTCTCTGCTTGCTTGCGCTTGTTTGCTCTCCTGCAGCCAACTGGCTGCCCTGGTGACTTTTGCAAATGCACAGAAAATGCCAGCGTCAACTAAGGCAGACAAGGTTCCTTGGGTGAATCTGGTATCTTTTATTAGACCAACCCAAATGACTAAGGAACTCTGGGACTTGTAGTTCTTAAGAGACCATATCTCAGAGGAAGGCACATTACTTTTTGTCTCTCAAACAAAAAGTCCTAGAGTTTTAATAAAGAAATATTGTTCCATGTGAATTATTGTTTCACTCCTAGAGAGTGGCTTGTCAGGAAAAACTCTGGGAAAGGTAGATATCAATTTTTAAAATCTTTTAACTTATACTTTAAAAAAAGTTAAAGTTAACATTTTTTTAAACTGAAGTTAAAACTTGACAGCTGAAATATTTAACTAGTTAAAGTTAAAACATTTCTTTAACTTTTTAACTAGTTAATTAACTAGTTAATTCCCATGACTGCAGACAGGATTTTGAGCAGTTGACTAAAGAAAGACATGAGACTGCACATGCCAGTGAGAAGCCTCTGATATTGATCAGGAGATAGGCAGAGGTTCAGAGGAGAAAGGGAGCCTTTGGAAGCATACGACTGGAGTAAAAAGCTATGGAAACAACCAGCTCAGGAAGGTGAAAACGGATCACAAAACCTGTTTAGTGTGATGATAAGTGAAAAGCATAAATGGACAGGGTAAATAATGGAAGGGAACAGAAGAAGAGATAAAAAAGTGAGTCTAGGAAAAGAGGAAGAGAGAATGGAGTTAATAGTTAATCATTAATTGTTCTTCAGGTCAGACCAAATGCTTTGGGCAGATAGTCATCAGTAAGGCTAAAGGCTTAGGAAGACATAAAATGACCTAAACCCTTACATGATCTTCACTGGGGTTCTTTTTGTCCCAAGAGAAAAGGGAAAAAATAATGAATATTAAAAGATGGCTTAGGAACTGGGATGTTTTGGGATGTCTGTCCAATGACAAGCTTCAAGGAAAAATACTTTTTTTCCCCAAGGATGGGCTTCACTTGAGTAAGTGAGGAAATAGCCTTATGGATCAAGGTTGGCTTGACTGGGTGCATCTACACAAGATGCTAATTGCATTGGAGCCTAGTAACACTGCACAGTAGCATGCTGGGCAAAACCCATGCTAATATGTTACTGCATAGTAGTATTAGGCTATTGCACAGGTAACATCCAAAAAAGCCCATGTGCCAGTGCTTCTGCGCAGCAACACGAGTTGCTGTGCATTGATTTAGTACTTGGTTATCACAGGTTACCACAGGTGCTCACCAACTAATTGTAACCCATCAAGTCCTTCCTTCCATGAGGGTGGGAACGAGGTGGCCACATATACATGAACCCCCCCGAACATGCCCTATTCCACCTCATTCCTACCCTTGTGTGTGGAAGGGCCCGACCTACCCAATACACAGTTTCCAGGTTGGGCTGCTGCAAACACTGCTGCAGCTGTTCAGAGACCTGGTGAGCTTCCCTGACATCCTACTCACTCGGGGCACCAAGGAGAGAAGTGGCAGGGGTGGAGTCAGGGGGGGCAGGGGGAGCTGCAGCTGGATGGGAGTGTAGAGCTTGGGGCTAGGGCTTGTGGCAGAATGGAGCCCATGCCCATAGTGATGGTGGGAGTGCACAGCTTGGGTGGGGAAGGTGTGGGTGTGAGGGAGGGGATTGAGGTGTGGGGACCCTTCACACACTCCCCCCATGGTGCACATGGTGGTGGGTCCTCAGGGTGCTTGTGCCCAGCACAGGCACTGCTGCCAGTGGTGCATGGATCCAGTCAGTAGTGCACCTGGGGCTCAAGGAGTGCAGCCAGGCCAGCCTGCACCTATCATGTGGGGCTCCCTGGGGCACACATGCATCTCCTGCACTCATGCACCACCTGGGGAAGCTCTGTGCAATGGAGCTGGCTGCCTTTGCCACTCCCTGCCACACAGGTCCCAGGACTCAGCGGGGAAGCAGGGGCCAGGGCTTCCATCCACTTCCAACAGTCATGGGACCTGTACAACAGGGAGTGGTGAAGGCAGCTGTCTCCATTGTGTGGGGCTTCCCCCAGTGGTGTGAAAGTGAGGGAGCTGTGCACCTTGGGAAACCCTGCATGATAGAGGCAGGCTGCCTTGCTGTACTCCTTGACCCCATGTGCAATGCTGGCTGGAAATACATGGTGCTGGTGGCAGTGCCTTCTCTGGATACAAGCACCCTGAATACCCTTGCCAGCTGCTGCTGCTGCCAGCAAGGACTGTGCACCATGGGGGGACTGTGTCTGGGGTCTCTCACCTCCTTCACACCCCACAAATACTGCACACCAACACCCTGCCCTCACGTACACCCCCTCATCATACCCTATGCCCTCCCATACATGCACCCACACCCCCTCATAAACCCTCCATGCACACCCTGCCACACCCCACCATACCCCCCCAACTCTGAGCCACACCTCACAGCCCCACACACAGTGTGCAAGAGTAACACTTTATTTTTGAGTTATTATGCAATCACCTCTATATACACTATGCAAACAGAGATCATGACAAAAACACTTTTTTGTACAAAAATTAAAATATGTTATAGTAGGTGTTTGACTTCTAGTATATGCTTTGTTTTTTTCTGGTTCCAAGATGGCAACAATCCCCTCCCAAAAGACATATTTTCAGAGGGGCAAGGGGAAGGACTTCTGGTGGCAAAGGTAAGGGGTTTGGAGCAAGACTTCTGGTCCCAAGATTGTGGAAAGGAGGCAGAGCACCTGTCAAGGGGTGGGGCTACCTTTGCAGCCCTCAACAGCACACCAAAATTCATTAAGCATCCCTCCAGCCAAAATAATTTCCTGCCCCTGGTGTAGATGCATTAATTGATGAGAAAAGCATTTAGATGGGAATTCAGGGGCACAGGCGGAGAGAAGTTCATAAGACCTGCACGCCAAAAATACCATGAGCTGGTGGTTAGAGCACTGTGCTGGAAAGTCAGAGAGAGACCCTTTCAAATTCCCTGTGGGCAAGGGAGGCCTAGAGCCCAGCACTCCAGGAAGAGTGGGTGTGACTAATCACTCACTCTTGGCACTAAACATGGAGAGATTCTCCCTTTTGGCCCTTGCACCCCCAACTGTTTTCTTAAATTACAGTTAGGTGTACACATACTCAGCCTTTGTGCATCTCTACTGAACATTCGTAGTCTGTGTGTGGACAACTATACACCCCAAAAACGCAGATACGTGGCCAAAAATCTGCCAAAGGCAAACAGAACTCTAACTTTAGTTAATCCAAGCAGAAATATTATCAATTTTTTCCTGGAGTTCTTAACATTGAGAATGAAAATCATTGCATAATGTCACAGAAGGAGCACATACAGTTCATTTATAAATATCTAATAACTTTTTCAGCATTTCAGCATACTGGACTATGCTTCACTGCACAGTGTATTGTCTGAATGCGCTGTGGGTGATTTGCCAATTCATTTTCCCCAGGGGTATAACAAATGAAAACAAAACAACTGAATTGCGCAGATAATGCTGCTATGCACACCTAAGATGCTTCCAAATGGAGTATTTTCTGTTTATGATGCTGCTCTAAAGTCTTGGCATGTCTTCCCAATGCCATCCATTTATACAGATTAAATTAGTCTGGGATCTTTTTTTCAATTGTTTTTCTATGTCATTTTTCTTCTCTGTATTCTTCGTGCATAGGGTAATTTAAGTTGAGGAAGGACATCTAGTACTAATTTGTAAAATAGTCTGAAAGAGGCATAACTGCATTTCAATAGAGGGTTGAGCTGTTTCGTCTTTGGATGGTTGAATGGTTAGAGTCTTTCTTTATCAATCAACAGGCATAGCTACATGACACAATTCACTCGAGATTAGAACTTATTACTGCACAGTAAGCATCACCATCTATATGTGCAGACACTTACTGCACAGTAATTGGCTCTAATCATGAGTAAATTTGCTACTTGCAAATGCAAGTAGCAAATTTACTCCAGTTTACTTACTGTGCAATAGTGCACGTGCAGACACCTGACTGGGATCAAATGTGCTGCTAGTCAGCTGGGCAGCAGGGGACTGGGACATTGCTCCCTACCCCCAGGAGATGCCTGCTGCCAGGGCAGGCTCCACCACTGAAGCCCAGGTGGCGATTCCTAGCTCCCAGTCCATGTTCCTTATCTCCCACCTGAGCCCTGTGACCACAGAGCTGGTGCTGGGAGAAAAGAATCTGCCAATGGCCCCAAGGCCATGGAACTAGTGGTGGGAGAAAAGAATCTCCCAGCAGTGGGCCAATGACTTCCCAGATAAGGATTTCCCAGCTTGGGTCCTGTGACTGTGGGGCTCAGACTGGGAAATAAGGATCTCCCAGCCATCATGAACCGGGGCTGGGAGCTCCCTGAGTATGGGGATATTGTTCCTGCCTGGGCTCTGATGGCAGAGCCTCCCCTGACAGCAGGCAGCTCCCGGAGGCAGGAAGCAATGTCCCAGCCCCTACCAAGAGATAACTGCATCTTGGGCTCTGGGCTAGCACCCAGGGGGAGCCTAGAGCACCCCCTGGCTACTGCAGGAGCTCAGTGCAGGGCCACAGGGAGCAGGAGCAGTCTGCTGCTAGGAGCAGCAAATCTGTTCCCACATCCCTTCACATGTAGCTGCATGCCTGGGTGGGTTTACTCTAGAGTATTTTGGAGTAAATTGCTCCTGGATTATTTGGATGTGTAGGCACGCCTAGCCAGAAGTATTTTGAGGTGCCAGGGACATAGAGGGGGAGAGAGAGAGAGAGAGAGAGAGAGAGAGAAGCAGTGTTATGGACCCAAAGAAAAAGATGCTATTGCTACAATCACCCTTAGAAAGGTGGGGAGTATGTGGCCAAGTGGCCTTTCACTCTGAAGAAGAATGAGAAGCAAGACATTTTTCTGTTAAATTAAGATAGAAACCTTCAAAGAATCCAGTCAAGAGCCAGAAGCAATCGCGCTTGGACTCAGGATGTAGTGATGGTCCCAAGGAAGAAAGCCAAGGTCTAGGATTGCTGCAACAGTTTCTGATTCAGTGTCAACCTTTAGTAGTGGGAAGTTATTTGCATGGCAATACTGCAGGTAGAGTTGTGCAACAACAAGGTAGATAGGTGACCTTAGGGGGACAAGATTAAAATGCCTAATAACCTGTGCATAAATATGAAATGGGCAATGATGGCAGATACAGAAACAGGGTGCTAATGAACCAAACAGTTGACATGATTCAGCTATGTAACATTATTGGGGGGAAAAAAGGCTAATTGCATACTGGGATAAATTAACAGTAACACTGTGTGCAAGTCTTAAAAGTGAGTGTTATACTGTTTTCAACACTGTTGAGCGCTCACCTAGACTCCTATGTCTGGTTTTGGGCACTGTGCTTTAAAGAAGGATGTGAACAAATTGAAAAGAATCTAGAAGAGCAAGAAAAAATGATTAAAGTTCTAAGAAAACATTATACGTGAGAGAAACTTGGAAGAATTTATCTTATTAAGCCCAGAGAACAGCTGGATATGAGGATTTGGCCAAGATATAGGTGGCTGGGCAAACAGGAGGTCAGCTAGCTGGGGGTATGGGTTACTGGGGTGTCAGGTTGGAGTCTGGATCAGCAAAGCGGGAAATGTGAGATCAGGTCCTAGGTGAGCCAAGAGGGAGATCCGCGAGACATAGTCTGGGATGCAAACCAAGGTCAGAAGCCAGGAAAATCTAAGAATCAGGTTCCAAGTTCCAGGGACGATCCAAGAGTAGGGTTAGGGAAAGCTGAAACTGAGTCCGGAGCCAGTGAAGTCAGAGCGAGCAGTGAACACAAGGTTTGTTGAAGCAGACTGAGGCTGTTGTCCAGGTGAGCCTGCTTCCTGAGGCTGCAGATGTGCTTAAAAGGGCTGAGTGGCAAGCTTAGCAGACAATCCAGTTACAGAAAATTGGGGCAGTTGCATTAGCTGTGTAAGCTCAAGAGCTCAGCCCAGCTGGGCCCGACTGGCCAGAGGCACTGGCACTGAAGGACTGGATAAGAAATACAAAAAAAGTTTTGTTTTAAAGAGGATAGAAAACAATTGTTTTCTGTGTTTACAGAGATGCCAAGACAAGATGTCTCCTTTGGACAGCAACAAAGACGACTTAGGTTAAAGATTACACAGATTGCCAATTTGCTCAAATGATGAGTGAGATTTTATGAGGGGGATAAGGCAAGATGCCGTATGTATTGATTAGCATATTCAAAAAAGCATGCACATACGCACACGCACACGCGCGTGTGTGCGCGCGCGCGCACACACACACACACACACAAACTCATTCCCAATTACTTTGCAGCTGTTATAGTTACCAAAGTCTGTTGCTCAATACTGCACTAGGTAGCCAGCCTAGGCATATGAGATAAGGAGCAGGCCTCATACAGATGCATGACTGTGCTCCAGTGAAGTTTGCAGTGTTACCCCACCTCTTGCCGTTAAGTCTCTCTCCTTTATAGGGATTATCAAGTTGGTGCTGGGTGACTCGTCTGCCTTTTCTGATTCTGTGCCTCCTTTGCCTGAATCTCAGTACTTTTCCAGCCTGACAAGCAGTCAGGCTCATGCTCTTCAGTCACTCTGTTTACAACATTCTTCTGTTATCACTGGTGTAGGCTGTGTCCTGTACAAAAGGGGAGATGTTGCAGACCTTGTCTTTGGTCTTGTCTTTTCTGCTTATCTTTATTCTTTGTCTGGTACAGACTTACCTCTTCAGCCTTTCATCATGATTCACCGTTTGATAACTTGTTTATTGACACGTAGGTTACTCTGCTTTTACCAATCACTCATTCATCCAACCATCCAAATACAAAATTAGGATATTTGTTTACTATAAATATACAGGTACAATAACAGAATTAATTCATATAAACAAACTTAAAATTGCAAATTTAAAATCACTATATTGCAAATAGTTAAATATTGGAAGAGATTTCCTAGAGAGGTTATGGAATTTCTGTCATCAGAAGTTACGCGCAGGTTAGAAAACACATATGTCTTGGGTGCCTTAAATAGGAATTACCCTGCTCTGAGAAGAAATTCTGGACTAGGTAACCACCTTTCCAGCTCCCTTTTCCTTTGATTACTTGCCACTGTAATCTCCCTCTCCTGTACTTTCCTTTCTTCTGGAACTTCTAGTCTGACAGGGTGAAGTTACACATTGTACTTAGACCATGCTAACTATGTGGAATGTTAAACATTGTTAAAGTTAGAACATGCTGCGAGCAATCATACATTAAGGGTTAATACCGTTTCTTGCCTGCACAGCTCTGACTTTCCAGTAGAGGGCTGGTGAGCAAGTTTTGTGGCTGAAATCCAGGATACCTATGTTCTCTCCCTGCTCTGGGTGGATGTGAGGGCTAGGAGTGGTGTATCCTGGGATGCTGGAGGACTGAAAATTTCTCATTTTGTCTCCAAGGAGCAGACTGAAGTTACTCTAATGCAAGCTGGGTAGCATAGCTCAGACTTAGCCCTCTTCTGAAGTGTCATTATTCTAACTATGACACACTCAGAGGGCACTTGGCATGAATTAACAAACTTTAATGTGTGGATACTTACATTTTAAGTGACTTTAATATGGTTTAGAAGTAATGTGTAATTTTACACTGCGATTCAGTAAAGCATCAATTTTTACTTGATCACCCATGCTGCGAGAAATTCAGTTTGAGCTGTAAACTAATCAAGACTAACAAAGTGTACAAAAAGCATAGAAAAACTCGAGGAAAATGAGAGACACATTTCAAAGAAACTGAAACCACATACTTTCAGGTTTTGACACTAGGTCCATGAATTGTGTTATTTTGCTCAACTGTTCCTCTTTTCTCTGTTTGGCTGGATCCTACAACCAATATTCCCTTGTAGCATGTAATTTAGGCATATAATATAATTTAAACTGGCATCCTTTTAGTGAATCCCTCAATAGATTTTGACCTTTGGGTCAAGGATTTAAATGATTTGGCTCTTCAGTCCTTACGATCAATTACAAAAAGACCCCCATACATATTTTAATCCCTCAGGTTTCTCAGGTTTCTGGATTTATTGATTTTCTGAAAGGTATCAGAAAGCATTCTTCGGAATTCTTTTCTAAATGATAGTTTCTTATTCAGTACCCTATTTTACCTTTAATCATTTGTTGGTGGATTAGTTACTTTTCTAGTAGTTTAGTATTTTCTACTTGTGCAAGCTGAAAATATTCTAATTTGGTTATTTCAAACTTTTACACCACTATACAACAAATAAAACAAGCAGTCTCCACAGAAAAGCTCTGCATATTCACTGTTTAGAGGCATAAATAATCCTATTCCTAGCTCACCTCCAGGACTGTCTAGTGTGCTCTGTAGACACTTGGATAGGATGATGACATTTAGACTGGGGAAGGGTAGTTACCTGTGTTAGCTGGAGTCAGGCAGAAGGCGAGGTAGATTTTCACCTTTTAAACTAGCCAAATAAAACGCATAGGGAGCATATACTTTCATGAGCTTGCTTCTTCAGATTCTGTCTGATAAAGTGTTTGTAGAACCTTGTTCTATCTGTATATTGTATTTTGTTTACATGAAGACTAGATCTATTATCAGCATGAGTCTTGATAATAATAGAGGTGAAAAGGAGAGCAGGCCTTTATTTTTTTTATGATGTGTTGCTGACATTAGTTTTGAAGTCTTTGTTGGAAACTGATGCACTTCACACAGAGACCAATCTTTTTTAGTTTTTAAAGACCTTTAACATCAATGCATGCACTCCACTGAGCTTGTGAATACTTTGCTTGTTGCGGTACATTGTTACACGTGGATTAAAAAAGATGAAGCATATGAAGCATATGCTGCCTGGGAGGTGCACAGATTTTCTGCCTGGCTAAATCACTGCAAAGAAAAAATACCATCACTTGGGTCAGGGCAATTAGGTAATTATAGAATCATAAGGCTAGAGGGGAACCCGGAGGATCATCGGGCCCAGCCCCCTGCATGAGCAGGAAAGACATCTAGGGTCGGACAACCCCAGAGAGGTGACTGTCCAGTCTTCTCTTGAAGACCTCTAGGGCAGATGATTGCACCACCTCTGAGAGGTGCTTGTCTGGACACCCTAGATATGAAGAAGCTTTTTGCTAATGTTCAGCCTGAAACTATCTTCCAGGAGTTTGTGAGCTGTTTCTAGTTTTCCCTCAGGGTGCCCTGGTGAACACTTGTTCGCCAAGCCCCTGATGTACTCCTCTGATATAGTGGTAAGCTGTAGTCAGGTCCCCTCTGAGCCTTCTTTTCTTTAGGCTGAAGAGTTTGAGATCCCTCAGTCTCTCCTTATATGGCTTGTCATGCAAGTCCCTAATCATGTGGGTGGCCCTTCTCTGGACCCTGTTGAGCTTTAGCACACCCTTGTTGAAGTGTGGCGCCCAGAACTGGATGCAGTACTCCAGCTATGGCTGCAGCAATATTGAGTAAAGTGGGAGAATCACTTATTTGGATTTACTGGAGATGCATCAATTGAGGCACACCAGAGTTTTATTGTCCCTAGTGGCTACTGTGTCGCATTGCCAGCTTACAGTCATGCTGGGGTCTATTGTTAACCACAGATCCCTTTCATTTGTAGTGCTGGTCAGGTTAGTAATGCCCAGCCTGTAGATGTGCTGGGAGTTCTTCCTTCCCAGATGCAGCACTTTGCATTTCTCTATGTTGAACCTCATCTGGTTTCATTCTGCCCAACATGGAGCCTGTCTAGGTCTGCTTGTATCTGCAGCCTATCTGTGTGTGTCTGCACAACCCCATATCTTGGTGTGGTCCGTGAACTTGGCCAATGGGCTTTTCACCCCCTCATCCAGGTTGTTAATGAAACTATTGAACAGCACTGGGCCAAGTACCGACCCCTAAGGTATGCCACTCCCTACATTTCACCAGGCAATAAAAAAATATATATAATAATAGATTGTTTATGTTTTTAAGTTCTCTTTTGCCAATAGATTGTATTGAACCAAGGTTACTGAGTCCTTGCTAAGAGGATTTATGCAGAATTGAATATGCAAAACAGAACAGTATGAATAAACCCATTGATAATTGTTTGCCGTTCCTTAACATGGGCCTGCAAGGGCAGTAAGGAAATAGAGAAGGATGGGAGAAAGAATGGCCCAATGGTTCAGGTGCTTTGGAGCTCCAGTCTAAATTCCTTGTACCAGACTTGCCCAGTAAAATGGAAAGAGAAAAATGGAGAAATTTCTGCTTCATTGGGAGCAAGGTGTGGACTAGAAATCAGGGACCTCCCAGCTACAGTAGCATCTCTGTACTGTAGGAGTCACATACCCTTTGGCTTATGCTCTCCCTTGTGTTGCTATACATTTTGTAGTTTTGGGCCATACCAGGCTTACGTGCATACCTAGGATAATCTGTTTTGTAATGCAGCTGTCTGGTTGGAGTGCAAGCTAGCTGAGGATGCTTAGTAGGTCTATGTAGATAAATCTGTATATGTTGAAAACTGCATTTACACAGTTGTGTATTTAGGTGCATAATGTGGTATAAGATTAAGGTGGGGTGGGCAAAATATGGCCCATGGACCATAGCCAGCCTGCCAACTACTTGGTTCTAACCCAAGCCTACCCTATGGAGCTCCACATGGGACTGAGCCCCGCACACTCCCACCAGAACACCCAGCACTGAGTTCCCACCTGTTCCCACTAGCCTGAGCCCCAGTCAGAGCATGCAGCTTCTTGTGCAGCTGGGGCAGGGGCAGGGGCAGTTCCTTGTGCAGCTGGGGGAGGGGCAGGGGCCAGAGCAAGAGGAGGAGCCACAGCTGGAGGTGAGGGGAGCAGAGCTGCACCCCGCTGGCTGCAGCTGCACCAGGAATGTCCCTGACAGAAGCTGAGCACCGGCTGAGGCCAGGGCTGGGTCAGCGAGTGCGGCTGCCCCAGGTGGCACGGGGTAGGGCTCAGCCTCATGTGGAATGCAATGAGGGGCAGCCATGGATTGCACTGTTTGTGTGAGCTCAGCTTCATGGTCCCCCACCATCTCCTCCTCCCTATCCTCACCCCTAGCTGGATCCTGGGGCCTACCACCAAGGCAGACCCCCGCCCCACACACATATGCATGTGCCCCCCCACACAACTTACCCCGCATGCATACACCCCCACTTTCTCCACATGGCAGGCTCATGCAGAGAGTGCATCATGGCTTGGCCCAGACCCCAACCCTGAGTTGTCACTGCCTTGTTACCCAGCCCCAGGATCCCAACCTCACCTGCCCGCCTCCACCTGAACACTGCTTCTGGCCTGCCCACAGCCTCATAGGGAGTTTGGCTGAGTTGTTGTGGAGGGAGGAAGGGGTTCTGACCTGGTCTGCAACAACTCAGCAAAACTCCCTTTGTGGCTCAAAGAATTGCCCACCCCATGGATGAAGCCCTTGTATATGTTTAATCCAGGGCATTATTCCTGCCAAAAAATTAGATTCCCAGTGTCTCCCATTCACCTCCCTTTATATGTTGGGTTAATGAATATGTGTAGTGGAGATGCTGTGGTTTCTTCTTGCAGTTGTCTACAACATTGTGGCAGTCCTAAGCTCATCTACTTTGTCAGGCTTCATACTCAGAAACACGCTGATGAAGATGCTCTGGGATTCCCTCCATGTTCACTCTTAATATCCCAGTCCCCAGTGTGTTAATAAGCATGTGTTGCAAATGACCAACGAGTGTATTTCTGGGGTATTTTCACATTAGTGCATATGTAAGAGTCAGTGGATGGGGTGTACAAAGGGGTGTCTTGGTCAGAGCATACTGCTGCTGAAATGTAGATGTGCCTCTTGAAATACATGGCTTTTCAATCAGTATCTTTGTTGTCAGTGGCTTATAACATGAGGCAACATCCTTTAGGCAACAGCTAGGGGCCTTGTCATCCCAGCCAATGCCCTCTTATATAATTTTAATAGCATGATAAAACTTGCCCCCATCCTACACAGTGGGGTGGAGGAGATCACTGTTTTGTTTAGAGATAAAGGTATCTTTCTAGTAGGTGACAATGGTACTATCAAATCAGAGATGGCCAAACTATACCTATTATGCAACACAGTAGATTCCTGTTCTTTTCTACTATTTCCCCAAAATATGCAGACCATGGTAATAAATGGAATAGGAGAAAATAAAAAACAATATATAAAGTCTGAAAATGGTTATTGTAATTCCCAACTGTAATATAGCAGTTTATTACATGTTGCATATTGCGGTTTTTTTTCCCAGCTCCTTAAAGGTTGCTGCCAAATTTAGGTAATTGCTGTTCAGTTCTGCCCTGACCTACATAAATAAATACAAAAAAATCCTCATGTAACAAATCCTTTTTATTTCTCTTGGACATGTCACAGAATGAAAGATCCAACATGGCTGATACTGAAGTTAATGGTGGGTGTATACTTGTTATGTGCTAGACATACCTCAAAAAAATATATTGTGTTTATTAATTCAAAATAACAGGAAGCCATATGTAAGCATTAACCAGACTATAAAAATAATTCAGAATTTGAAACACTGATAAATTGTCTGTTGTGAGTGGAAATCTCTCTCCATCACTTCTCAAACTTCTCAGACTTTGATTAACCAATGCTTTGGCTTTTTCCCCTTAGTTTCAGTTTATGCTGCAAACAGAAACATGCTACAAGCTAATATACAAATAAATAAGTAAAATTAAACTGAAAGGGTATCAAGTGTATTTGTCATATGGGGAAGTATGCAAATGATTGAAATATGTGAATCACTGACAAGTGATAAGTGGGAATCTACTGTATTTTGCTCTTTTGCAAGATCTCTGCTACTAGTTACTATTCCAGCAAGAACTCTTTTGATATGAGGTCAGGCCCCTCTCAGTCTGCTGTCTGGTACCATGTAATCCAGTCCAGCCTGTTCCCTGGTTGAGTTGTCAGCAACTAAACTGGTGCTCCCACATGTCCTAGCCTGAGTGTGGAGGGTTGTATGAACATCCAGCAGAACTAAAAACAAGACCTGTCAAAGGGCATAAGGGCTCATTGGGATCCAATAGCCATCCATACCCAGAGGGGAGATAGGTGCCACCAGGTCACTTTGCCTGAAGACTCGCCAATGATGCAAAGTGACTTAACTAACCTCATGCTGGATCAGTTAGGGCCAGGTGTGGGGGAGGGTTGTTACAGCATTTAAGGTGCCCAAACAGTCCAGGGAGGCCTTGGGACTGACTTGACTTGACTTTGAAAAACGCTTTTGCAAAAATATAATACCGGTTTTCCCTTGGTTCAGAGGGCTCTTACAATTAAGGAAATACAGTCAAGAAAATTGTGTCTTTACATCTAGGAGTGACAAAACATTATGCAGGACTGGCATAACCATCCAAGCAGCACAGGAAGCACCTAGGGAGGTAAACTGAAGGGATGGCAAATATGGATTGTTCACACCTCGCTCAGACTCATTGTGGGCTGTGCCAAGAGCCTGGGCACCTGCAGAAGTAACCAGGGCAGTTCTGGCACTGCTGAGCCCACCCTCACCAGGTTTGAGGTCTGTTACAAGGAAGAGCATCAAAGGTTTGTTTGCTTAGAGCAGCAAGAATCATTTTTCCTCTCCTGACATGATGCTGCAAAGAACAGATGCAGAAACAATATTTGACAAAAGGAAAGCATATCCTGCTGGACATTATGGCACTGAGCATTGCCTCATTGATTTCTTGGACCTTCAGCTGTCTGCTATATTCTCCTGCCCATTCTCAGTAATGCCAACTCTCATGAAAAAATCATGAGACTCCTGATTTCCAAGTCAAATTAACTCTGGCTCATGATCTGATAGAGAGATCAAACCTTGGGCTTTTTCTTTGGCACGTGTAGAGAGTGCCAAGCTGGTAAGTCTATGGAGGGAAAGAGGCAGGGAAGGGGTGGGGGGACAGATCAAGGCCCCCACAGTAATGGAGGGAGTGGGGCAGGGGTTGGGAGTGAATGGGGTCCTGGGGCCAGGCAAGTCATGCACCAGAGCTGTGGGTGGCTGTCTGTCCGCGTGTGTGTGTCTGCTCCTCACTCCCTGTTGCTGCCCCTCATTCCTAACCCACAGTAACCTGCATCCTGCCACGGTGTGCAGGCCCCACATTGGCTCCAAACCACCCCCCCATACACACAGCTCCCCACACCTTCACAAATAACACCCCCCACCCACACACAGTTTCAAAATAGCATCTCACAATTTACATTCCAAATCTCTTGATTTTTAAGAGTTTGTCTCATTGTTTTCGACATGGTGGGGTTGGCAATACTGCATTCTCAATATAAGTCTGAGAGGGGCTCAGGGCTCAGCTCATCTTTTTGCTTTGTGTTTTTTACATGCTTAACCCTGTTCCATGGCGAAGGCTTTGAGGCACTACTGTAACACAAATATACGATAGTTTCACATACTGCCATTTTGCAGATATTGCATTGTCAGGAGCATTGAGTTAATTCTAAATAGTGCAGAACAAGCTAATTTGCAATCCTTATCTAAATGTGCTTATATCAGCAGTTCTTCAATGAAGAACAACATTTATTGAATTCACAATCAAAAAAGTTAATGAACCTATTAAAAATGTAATAGCACTGAAGCAAGCTTTTATGTAAAGTTCTCTGAACTTGATCAAACACAATATTTCTATCCTTCCAAGCCATAAGAACATTTTAGATAACTGTAATAATTGCACTTACATAATAATTCTCTAAGTAATTTGCACCATTTCCAGTGTGTGGTAATCTAATAATTCCCATCACCAGGATGATGAACCTGAGGGCAGTATTATATAGTTTTTCAATACTGCAGATGGTGTTGCTGTCAAAATCAGCATTGAAACTTTGGTAGACAGATAAATATCAGTGTGTATGGAGGATGAAAGAAATGGCCACATAATATATATTTCAAATACTGCAAAAGGTTTTAATAAATTATTGGATTGATATTATTTTTTATAGTGAAGCTCCTGACTTCCATTCGTATTTTTCTTGCACAACCCCTTTTCTGTGTATAACAGTGTAGTTCTTTACCTTTCAGACTCAAAGTATTCCTTAGAAATGACAGGTCTCAGCTTTCACTGATTTTTGACTACAGAAAAATGATAGCGCAATTCATCTGTTCCAAAGAACACAGACAGATCACAACAGGTCCGAATATTTTTGACACTATGAGTAAGCTCTGGGTTTAGCATGTGAACAGTGTAGTTGTTTGTGTATCTAACAGTAGTAATATTTGGTGGCACCCTGCAGCACCCTTAAAAGCATCCCACAGCATGAGAATCATTGGTATAATGAATGCATCACACTGATCTGTTCAGTGAAAGGTTGATCTACCCTTTCTTTGAACTCCCAAATCAACATACGTAGGCAGGTCAGTCAGGCATCAGTGTGAACCTGATGGAAATGAGGGAAGAATCTCAGCTTCTCTTGATTATAAGGAGTTCCCTTTTCTCTCTACTCACTTAATACTGCAAGAGTTACAATGCATCTAGCATCTGAGCGACTAATGGCATAGACCTAACTGCAGGGTGACACTGGCTTCAGACCAGACCTGTGAAGGCCATTATTACTTGGGTCACAGTAGTACCTGGAGGTTACAGGGTCTGAGTCCCATTCTGCCAGGAACTGTATATACATGGGCACCTAAAGACAGCTTCTGCATCAGCTTGTTAACTTATAAATGGATATGACAGAACAGAATATAATTTGATGTCGATTTTCCTGACAAGAAACTGGGGCTCAAAAAGATTAATATAGCCAAGGTTACACAGCATGATTGACAAAGTAGATTTACTGAAACCTAACTGACTGTACTTCCCACAAAGCCCACCCTCCTCTTAAGGAAAAGCATAGGTTAAGAAAAGTCATTGAAAGGACACTAGCCTGTATTTAAAGACATAGTAAACTTTTACTCTTCTCTCAAAACAGGAGCTGGAATGAGTTTGGGGCTGTTGATATGATCAAATAGATTCCTTTCCACCTGAATGTGTGTATTAAGTCCCTGAAAAGGGGCTTGGAAAAGGGAGATTTTTCTGTGATTCACAGTTAGGAATAACTGGTTGGTAGTCAGTCATAAGAAATCACTATGAAATGTATGGCCATAGGAAATTTATGAAGAAAACAAAGCATTTAGATAATCCTACATGGATTCTAGGCATCTCTATTATGAAGCCAAAATAAAGGACCTTATTTATAAGCACTATTTTAAAGAGCACATAATAAATATTTAAGTTATAGAAAAACTAGGCTTATTTAAATTCTATGGAAGGCAAATAAATAACCTAGTCAGCAGCCGTTTATCCAGAATCATGTGTAGAATATACAAATATATGCTTAATAAGTACCTTGGCCATTACTTACTTTAAACCTAAGCAAAATGTGGCATGCCTTTCATCATCCAGACATGATAGTGTATTCTTTCTAGCATGGGAAATGATGTGAAAGAAATGTATTATTATTTTCTCTGTGTTTGTGACCTTTTATTGTACACTGCCCTGAGTCTTTTTTAGGGAGAGTGACATAGAAACCAAATACATAAAATACAAGGAAATATAAAAATAGAAATAAGTTGCTTTTATGAAATAAGTCATTCATTCAGACTTAAGCTCCCTCCCCTTGTTATATGAACTTGTCTCTATCTTTATTTAACCCTATATTGTAGTTCTGTATGGGCCTATCACAGTATATTCTGAACAAATATTATATTACTTAATTTAAATAATTTTAACTTGTTTAATTTCATATTATTACCTTCTGCGATTCTGCTTACATGATCAATATGCTTGCATCCATGGCAACAAGAAGATGTGCATACTCCATATCTTAAGGATGATCTTACTGAGAAGTTAAGTGCTTGAAGTGGAAATCATTTTGCACGTCAACACGTAACTGTGTTTCAGATACAGGCAATCAGGAACAAGAAATCAAGTGTGTGATGACTTTTGTTTACCGCTATATGTAAGGTAATTACATCTCTGCTTCACATTGTATTTCTGTGGCTGAAGGCTGTTCCTTCAAAATGTAAATCAGAGTGCTGTACCTTTATTTAGTAAATGGCCATGTGTCACTAATAAGGAGAATCAACTATGCAAATACGTTTAACAATTATGCAGAACACACTAAAGTGTGCTCAGCCTAATGGTTTTGTTTTCTTTTTCTTCTTTGTTATTATCATTGTTAGAATTAAACAATGAGAGATTGGCCTGAATGAAAACACGAGACTTAAACTGTTATTTTTTGGAGTAAATCTGAGAAACTAGCATGGATCCAAATTCCACATTTCTCTGGATCCAATCTATTGGAAATGAACAAGTGCAACTAGAGCTAGAGGTGCTGAGTATCTCCAAAAATCAACCCATTTATTTATAAGGTACCAAAATCTTAAAACACTTAGATTTGAAAAATCTGACCTTTGCTTTTCTTGTTATTTTAACATGCCAGCTGAGTCTGAACATATGTGGCATACCAGAGATCCCTCAAATCCATTGCTTCAATTAAGGGCTGGAAAAGCTCCTAGCTCACAGTTCTAGGATCCCCACAGTGAAGTCAGCCTGAAACCACACACGGGACAAATCTTTAACTGGAAAAAAAAACAACAAATCCATTTGTCCTTTGAAGGTCATGTTTAAAAGACTGGCATAAGGGTAACACAGCTTTCTTCTTTCATCTTAGGACAAGTATTTATTTAAAGGGTCCTACAAGAAATGTTGCTCCAAAATCTCCTTTTACTCCTTATTGTTTCAGCCTGGTAATAAATTTAGTAGAAGATGCCCTTTGGATACTGAAGTCTTAAAAAATGACACATTGCCCAGTTACAGAATTTACACTTTTTGCACAATAGGTGTGCAGGAAGCGCTCTACAACTGTAACCAAACAGACAGTCATGGCACATAGAGTACTGTGAAAATGGCAGATGCCACTATCGGACTTCTATGCTGTAGCGTACCACTGCTGTAGTGCACCTAACAAACATCGGTACCAGATCCTGATTAGTCAAGTCTGTTCCAACACTTGCTAATTATGAACAGAGGTCTGTCATGTGTATAGGTGCCCCTTGTTGCTAAACTGTAACAAGTAGGTGTACCAAAGCCAGGAAGATTGTTGGCCCACCCACTTGTTTCTGGACTGTCCACCTACTTAGCCTGCCACCCCTTTGATGATACAATTGAAAGATGTCAATAAGGTGGGAGGCTGCCCCTTTACATGCCCTAATGACAAGGGCTTATATACATAGCTCCAACCCTCCCTACGTTGTGTCCCATGCCCCACAGATAGCATACATGGCCTTAACACCTGGCTTTAGCCTATTTGGCCTAGCACCTGGCCTATAAACCCGTGGCCTTACACTGGGACCCACACTCCAGAGTCTCATGTGGGACTCTCACTCCCCACTGGAGCTCACAGTCTCTGTGACCTCACACTGGGCTCTCATGCAATCAATCAATTGGTGCTCCTACCTCCTCAGGACTCCAAGCCCCTACCACTTCAGGCAGCATGCCCAGCTCCGAAACCTCTCGTTTCCCTCATGCCCCCATACTTGGGCTTCATCTCCTGCCCTAAACTAGGTCTCAATCCCCTGCCCTACATTGGGTCTCTTATCCCTTTCTTGAGAAGCCTACATCTAACTTCCTTGACTTATGGCCCTACCCACCTCCTTATTGTAACTCAGGTCTCACTGTGAGCCTAGAAGGTGTCTCAGGTCTCTTCCTGACCTGGGCCCTGCCTCAGGAGTCACCGTGATCCTAGGCTCCTTTGACTTCGGGGTGTGCTCCCCTAGTCTTTCCCCTCCACAAGGTCACCAGCAAGACAGTGGGGACTGAGGCCTTCTGGTGCCCCATACTCGCCCTTCACTGGGGATGCACAGGTGTGGCATTTCCTGGAAAGTGCCTACCACCAGCAGTCCCACCACACTATCCAACCCCAGCAGGGTGTAGTTTTAGGTCATACCCCAGGGCCAGGAGCCTCCAGACAGCCCCATAGCTCCTACCCTTAACTCCAAGATAGAATGAGAAGCAGCTCCAGACAGGTGGTGCTCATCTCACAGCTGCTAGCAACAGACCAATGGCTACACTGCTCAGAGCCCTGCTCTTGTATTGAACAGCTGGTCCCTGTTCACAATCAGGTAATTGGCCCTGATTAGGAGTGCAGCTACCTACAAGCTGCTTGGCTATTCACTCATGGCTCTTTTAGTATCAGAGCACACCCTGTGTTCTGTTACTCTCCCCACCTTCCTTCCACCCAGCTATGAGCTACTCTCTAGTATTATCACTCAGTGTGCAGATTCCATCCACCCAGCATTTGTAAAGATTGCAGCTTTTGATTAGGGGCTGTGCTGTTTCCTGGACACCTCATTCACACAGGGGGATGCCTAAAATGTTGTTATACATTCATAGATTCATAGATGTTAGGGTTAGAAGGGACCTCAATAGATCATCGAGTCTGACCCCCTGCATAGGCAGGAAAGAGTGCTGGGTCTAGACGACCCCAGCTAGATGGATATCCAACCTCCTCTTGAAGACTCCCAGGATAAGGGAGAGCACCACCTCCCTTGGGAGCCCGTTCCAGACCTTGGTCACTCTAACTGTGAAGAAGTTCTTCCTAATGTCCAGTCTAAATCTGCTCTCTGCTAGTTTGTGGCCATTATTTCTTGTAACACCCGGGGGTGCCTTGGTGAATAAAACCTCACCAATTCCCTTCTGTGCCCCCATGATGAACTTATAGGCAGTCACAAGGTCGCCTCTCAACCTTCTCTTGCG
>JAGPOW010000099.1:532860-578329 GCA_030014935.1 Caiman crocodilus
GGGTCCTCTTTCCTCCCCTTCTTAAAGATGGGAACCACATTGGCCACCTTCCAGTCCTCCGGCACTTGACCAGAGCTCCAAGAGAGCTCGTACAACCGACACTGAAAGAATCAGATCTTCATCAGACTCCTTGGCTCTGAGTGATTACCGAACTACAAACACTGTACCAGGAGTAACACAAACTAAGGAAGTACTGTGAGTAGAAGAAGGGAGCAATGAAAAGCTCCCAGAGCTCTGGAAATTCTTTGGAGAATTCTGAAGATTATTCTGAAATAGTATTCATTGGGTTTCCACAAGCGATGGGTGCCAGAAGATAGAAAGTTTTCTGATTTCTGAAAAAAGCTGGTGCTGCAGCACTTAATGTTTTTAATAATTTGGAGGCACACACGGCAGAGTGTTGTGTCTTAAACAGTACAAAAAGAAAGTTGAAAGTGCAGAAAGCTTTGTGAGTGATCTGAGGTGAAAGAACCAATCTTGCAGTTTGGCAGAATGGTTGAAGGGGGCTTTTATTTCCCCTGTTAGGTAAGATCTGAGGTTAATTATCCAAGGGTAAATGTGTTGGGTGTCCAAAGCCCAAATAACCTAATATGATTTGGGATCTGAGGAGTTGGCACCATTTTACAAAAAAAAAATATATATATATATATATATCTGTAATAGGAACATCTGAACATTGGTCAGAAACAGGATTTGTGTCACAAGAGGTAGTCCATAGTCATATGAAGTTGTCATTTCCGGATGGGAACATACAGTAGAAGATTAGATGAAACCTTAATATTGTAGAAGAGAAGAACATAGTGTCAGCCATCTTATCAGACTGATAAGCAGTACAGCAGGCTATTATAGCTGAATCTGAGCATGTCATATCACCAGAATTAAGAGGCTTAATTTTCCCTGGCAACGTTAGCAGGTTGTGTGTGTATCTGACATTCTATATCTTGTTAATGTTGGGCGATAGTGGTTATTCCTGTAATGTTTCTCTAGGGAGGGAAGCTGTAGGTAATTTTATTTTTATTTTAATTTCAGTTTTAGAGGCTCTCATTTGAGCGAGCTGCAATTGGTTATTATATTGTGGAAGGGTTTATGTAACACGGTATTGATCACCAAGGCCACGTCCAGACAAGTGTAGCTCTCTGGTATGTGTCACACACCACACATTCAGGCATTCCCTGCACTGCTACCTCGTAGCACAGAACAATTTTTTTTTTGATCCCAGGGTTAAAGAAATCCATGCAGAAAAATAGGAGGGGAGTGCACATGGCAGCAATGCATACCACCCAAAACCAGAGCCCGGACATCTGGAGCCATGTTCCAGCTGCCAGCCAAACTCTCAGCTCCAGGAGCACCACAGCTGAAGTTTCTCCATCCCCCAGACCCCCAGGTAAGGTTGTTGGGGCCAGTACAGTTACTAGTTATGCCTCTGCTATAGCCGTGTGTATTGTAACCATGACCACGAGGAGGGGCCACTGCATGGTGGTATCCTGCCACTCCAGGTGTGGGAATAGATGCTTGAGGAGGTGCTAGGAGGTGGCCTGGATCATGCAGAATGACTTGAGCCATGGCTTATCAACTTAGGTGCTCTGGATGATATGCATCTACTGGTTGTCGCTGACCACGTGGGCCCAGAGGCAGCAGGGCTGGAGGTCCAGAAGGGGGTGAATGTCTCCAGTGGTGGCATCCAGGACCATGTCATCAGCATCTCTGCTGGGGTTGAGACATCAGCACAGGGTCTGGATTACATCAGTGCCTTTGCTGGGGGCCTGGGATGGTTCAGTGAGCCAGGTCAGGCAGCCATGCTGCACAGTGAGGTTGCCAGGGCCAAGACTTTCCTGGACCAAGTGACAGTCCCCATGACCCAGCAGAGCAAGTATGGTGGTAATCAGGGTGGTGGCCAGAGTGGTGGCCAGAGGCTGGAGCAGCCATGGCACAGAGAGAAGAGGCTCTAGTGTCAGAGCTATTACATACTGCCACCAGACTCTGCACACTGCTCTGGGCTAGGAAAGCAGGTGGCCCAGGAGCAGCATGCATTGTCGCCTTTTAAACATGGCTGCTAGCTGTAGGCTTCTGCAACAAGAGGCTCCATCTCCCCTTGGTGGCGGCAGGAGGCTGGTGCAGGTTGGGCTGTGGTCAATAAATCTGCTCCTGCATCCCTGCGCATTTAGATGCCTGCTTGGTGTGATTTTACTCTAGAGCTATGATAAAAAGTTGAGCATGAGCATGTGGCTAGGAAGGCTTAAATGGAACAGGATCAGGACCTTAGAGCTTCCCTAACACAGTAGTTATCAACTTTTTTTTGATGCAAGGCACCCTTTGTTAGGCTCAAAGCATGCCTTGAAAAATGCCAGTGTGTAGTTTTTACTAATTTTTGGTTACAGAAAAATATTAGAGCAATGTTTTCTGTTACAAAGAACTCAGAAACACCACAACAGGTCAGAATGTTTGTGATGTTATTTGAAATCTCTGGGTTTATATTGTGAATCATGTGGAGGTGTTTGCAGACTGAACAGTGCTCATATTGTGCAGCGTGCTGCTGAACCCATTCCAGTGTGCTGTGGCAAACTGGTTGAGAAGTACTGCTCTAACACAAAATCTGAGGTCTGAAGGAAATTATATTCTCAGTTTCTCTCACCTCTTCATCCTTTTCTTTTTTATTTAATAGATAGAATCAGTTAAAATTGCACCATTATCTACAGCTTTGGAAATCATTAATTTAAGAGAAAAAACACTTTCATGGATTTTATCTGGCGCACAGTTATCTAATTTACTTGTACACGAAGGATGGCTTCTGGTGCTCTCAGTATGCACTGGTTATGAAGGACGCCAAACTGCATACTGAATCTGCATTATTTGACTCGAGACAGCTGACAAATGGGGTTAATTATGTTTTAAATTAAAACTAGCCTCTCAGGCTGCAAAGAAGGTATATCTGAAGCCACTGTGGATCAATAACATGATTGTACCATTTGCATTATTTTATGGAGGCTGACTTTGTTGGCATAGCATTATTTTTGTTTAGGTTTTATCAGTTTTTATGGAGTACAGTTTTTGTCTGCTTCTATTATTGGGTCAATAGTATTGGTGTCCTTTGAATGTCTTGGTTTGATGCACTTGACTTACTTTTATTTAACCTTTCAAAATGTCTCACATGAACCTTTTTCCTGTCTTCAGACCCATGTAAATTCCTCATTAGATCATTGTACTGTCAGCAAAATTTCTAATCCAAGAACATTTTTGTTACTGACAATCTGCAAGCTTTTTATTGACTTTTTTTCTGACACATGTTTTACTGATATATGTATATAATTTTATGCCAGGCCCTGCCCTGCTGACAGGACCAATTAGAAGAACAGGATTAGAAAGGAGTATAAGAGTATTGCTCAGGCATGCAGGGATAAAATCAGGAAGGCTAAAGTGCAACTGGAGTTGCAGCTCACAAGGGAGGGTAACAAGATGAGCCTTTACAAGTATGCTAGCAACAAAAGGAAGATGGGGGGGAAATGTGTGGGTCCCTGACTGAAAGGGGGAGGCAATCTACTGACACATGATGAGGACAAAGCTAAAGTACCCAATGCCTTTTTTAGCTTAGTCTTCACAGGCAAGGTCAGCTCCTAGACTACTGTACTGGTAGAACAGTTGGGGGCAGGGGGCAGGAAGCAACCAACAGTGGCAAAAGAACACGTTTAGAACTATTTAAAAAAGTTGGATGTATACAAGTCCATGGGGCCAGATGCAATGTGTCTGAGGGTGCTTAGGAAGTTTGCTGATGTGACTGCAGAGCTTCTGGCCATCAACTTTGAAAAATCGTGGTGATTGGGGGAGACCATTGGAAAAGGGTAAATATAGTGGCCATCTTTAAGAGAGGGAAGAAGGAGGATCCAGGGTACCCCAGACCAGTCACCTCACATCCATCCCTGGAGAAATCATGGATCAGGTCCTCAAGAAGTCCATTTCTAAGCATTTGGAGGAGAATAAGGTGATCAGAAATAGCATGGATTCACTAAAGGCAAATTATACCTGACCACCTTCATTGTCTTCTGTGATGAGATAACTGGCTCTGTGGATGCAGGAAAAGCAGTGGATGTGATATGCCTTGATTTTAGCAAGGCTTTAGATATGATCTCCCACAGGTCGGAGCCCAGTGACCCTGGCGAAGGGCAGCGGGCCTGGGCCAAGGTGGCAGGGGCCCGGGCAGCCCTCCACAAGACCATGCAAACTCAGAGGTCTGGAAGGGGCCTGATCTGGTGGGTCAGGCTGGGCGAGAGTTCCAGTGACCTGCCTGGGGATCGGGCAGGCCAGGGACAGCTTGAAGGGTCCTGGCAGATAAGCGGGGCTCTGGTGTCGGAGACCAGTGACCCCGGCGAGGGGTGGCGGGACCAGACCGAGGTGGCAGGGACCCGGGCAGCCCTTGATGAGGACATGTTAATCCGGAGGTCCAGAAGGGGACTGATCTGTTGGGCCAGGCCAGGCGAGAGTTCCAGGAGCCTGGGCACAATTCTGGTTTCTCCTGGGAAACTGCTAATTAAACAGTCAGTGTACCACTGGCTCGCCTGGCCACGGTTCCTGCTCCAGTTCCGGCTGCACCCCCGGAGGTAAGTTCTGCCTGGGGAGGGGCTGTTTGTGAGGATTGAGGCCCACGAGGACTACCCTCTCTCCATGGGGAGCCTGTAAGGACATCTTGCTGGCACCGTCCTCCCCCCTTAAGTTCCCTTGTGGCATCTGGACCCCTCGTGCAGCTTCTCATACGGCCTGATGTTCCTCTTCGTGTGCTTCCTCTGATGACTTATCTGGGCTACCCTATTTGGAAAGAAAATCAACTATGAAATTATTTTTACTGGGGCAGTGCACAATTGTAAACTTAAAGGGCTGCAACGCCAGGGCCCAGCAAGTAATTTGGGTGTTTACACTTTGTTTCTGGGTTAGCCTGACAGGTAATACTTAAAATACTCTATTGCCCAGTGTATTGCCAGGCACTGCCTCTTGACTGTGACGTACCTGGTCTCGGTGCGGCTGAGCTTACTACTGGTGAAGGTGATCAGGCACTCTTCTTCCTCACATCTTTGAAGTAATACCACCCCTCAGGTGCTGCCTGATGCATCTGTCTGCAGTATTAAAGGGGCATCAAAATTAGGGGTGTGCACTATGACACCGTGATGTATTACCTCTTTCTCATTTCTGGCGTCCATTTCAGCAGCACTGCTGACCCCACTCCCAGCGCATCTGTGAGGGGTGTGGAGAGGCTTGCAAAATGTGGTATGAACTGCCAGTAATAATTAATGAGTCCTAAGAAGGAGCATAGCTGTTTATGGGTATGTGGCTCCTGAAATCGTCATATGTCTTTGGTCTTGTCTGTCAGGGGTGTATTGTTCCTCTGCCTACCCAAAACCATAGGTATGCCATTTCTCATCCTGCTAACTTGCATTTCTTGGGATTAGTAGTCAACCCCACTGCTTGGAGCTTTCTCAGGACTCTCCTTCAGGGCTTTAAGGTGCTGGTGCCAACTGGGAGTGAAGATAATGATATTGTCTATATATGCTGCTGCATACGATGTGTGTGGTGCAAGCAGGGTGTCTGTCAGCCTCTGGAAGGTGTCCGCTGTGCCATTCAGCCCAAAGAGCATCCATATAAACTCATATAACCCCCAAGGGGTCCTGAAAGCCATCTTGGAGCTATCCATAGGATGCATTGGAATTTGCCAGTTGAGGCAAACCTTGGCAAAGTTGAGGGTTAGATATATACTGGGCTTCGCCGATACTTTCAATGAGGTGGATAATGTGCAGCATAGGAAAGGCATTGAAGGTTGTCAAGGCATTTAGCTTCCTGAAGTCTATAGTCTATACACAGATACAATGACCCATAGGGATTAGCCACCAGCACAATGGGGCTACACCAAGGGCTCCAGGATGGTCGTATAATTCCCTGTCTTTGCATTTTTTTTATCTCCTGTCATATTTCCTGCTGTCAACACTGGGGTATCGGCCTCCAACTTCCCCTAACCAGTGCACCAGGGGGAGTTTTAATCTCATGTTCAATTCCCCTCACTAGTCCTGGGGTTTCTTGGAATACTGCCTGGAAGGCCTCTATTAAGTCCAACTCTATCCAGCCCTTCTCCCATTTGCACTGACTGCTTCCCTGGGGACTCACTTAATGTGGGACAGGCTGGTCCCAGTTCTTCCCCCATCTCCTGTTCTTGCGCCAGTCAGCCTTGCGGGGTCATCCACTCCTTAAGAAGGGTCACATGGTAAATTTGATGTTGGCTCGGCTTGAGGAATTCATAATCCACCAGCCCCACTTAGTGAAATACTCTAACCGGGCCTTGCCACATTGCAAGATGCTTGCTTGAGGACGCTGGGAGCGAAACCAAAACTATATCTCCTAGATGGAAGGTCTGGGTTCTTGTCTTCTTATTATATTGGGTCTCTTGTTGCTCTTGGGTGGTCCTCAAATTTTGGCCGATTATGCGTTAGGCCTTGTTGATTTGGTCCTGCAGTTCTTGGTGGTATCTTTCCTCAGATATTCCTAACCCTACCAGTTGTTCCCATACTTCCCTGATGACCTGTAACAGTGCCCTCAGGTTGTGGCCATATACTTACTGGAATGGGGAATACTGCATTGATTCTTGGGGGGCGTCTCTCAAGGCAAAGAGCAATGGCATTAAGATGGTATCCCACCTCAGAGGGTCTTCTCACGAGCACCGCCTGAGCAGCCACTCGATCGTCCCATTTAATCTTTCCACTAGACCTTTCATCTGGGGATGGTACACCGATGTCTTCAACTGGATGATGCCAAGGTTTTTACACAGAGCTTTCATCACAACAGACGTGAAAATCGTCCCCAGTCAGTAAGTATTTTGCATGGTATGCCAACCCTTGCTATCCATTTAAGTAATTCTTCCGCTACTCACATTGCTGTAATGGACCTGGGTGGGACTGCCTCTGGGAACTGAGTGGAATAATCCACTAAAACCAATATATATTGATTACTGTTGTGTGACTTCAGGAGGGGACCCACTATGTCTAGCATGATTCTGGAGAATGGCATCTCTATTATTGGCATAGGGTACAATGATGCCCTGTGTGGCCTCCGCTCCTGGGCCCTTTGGCACTCCGGGCAAGAGGCCCCCCATCTTTCTATGTCCTTTTGCAGACATGACTGAAAGAATTCTTGAACCAGCCTGCCTGGGTCTTGGTGCATCCTAAATGGTCTCCCACTGGGGAGTCATAAACCAATCTCCAAATGGAGTGGCGGGGTGAAGATAGGGCCACTAACTTTCTCCCTTTTGATGTGCCCTCCTTGCCCCGGTGGACCCAATATAATAACCTCCCAATTACCTCAAAGTTGGAATGACTCTGCGATGTTCCTTCCCTGGAGTCTTTGGTCCAGAGCTGCTGGAGTTCCGGGTGTTGTTGTTGGGCCTGACAGAATTGTGCTGTGTTAACCACCTGTTCCAGGTTAATAGTGTCCAATTCCACTTCCCTTTGGTGAGGTGGGCTCTCGCCAGCCCAGCCTTGTTCCATTTGGAGCCACCTCCTTTCTTCTTCTGTAGCTTGCACCCATTCGAGCACTGTGTAGAATAGTTCCCATTCTCTTCTGAAGATCATTTCACAGGCTAAGGTGGGAGCCAATCCAACTCACAGTTCACCACAGAACTCCATCACCCTAAAAGGCAGATAACAACTCCAAAAATGCATCTCGCTGCCCAGTATACATGTCATAGTCAAGAGTCCGGCCTCTTTCCCCCCTGTCCATGGGGCAAGATCTGCTCAGAGTAGGGACTGGGAACATCCTGTATTCAGGGTTCCTCTGACTGCCTTGCCCCCGATTCAGGTGGTTACCATGGAGTGATTCCATCCTTCTTCCTGTGGACCGAGCCCAAAACTATAGTCCATGGGCTCTCCCCTCTCTGCCTTTTCTCACCTTTCACAGGGTGTAGTGTATACAGCTGGCCCGCAGCCCGCGGCCCAGCTTGCTCAGGCCCAGACCACATTTCTGGGATATGTGCTCAGTTCGTCCACACCGATAGCACACAACACCTCTTGATACCCCTCTTCATGGACTGGTCTGCCTTTCCCCTTCATTAACCGGACTCTCCTTTGGGACCTGGGGCCCTTGCCCATACCCTCTCTCATTTTGTGAGTTGGTGAAGGCCTTAGCTAGGCAGAGGGCCTCCTCGCAGGTCCATGGTTGGTGTCTCTGTACCAACCTCTGGGTGTCCTCTTCCAGGTCCCAGAGAAACTGTTCTAATAAGACCTGGTCCTTCACCCCCTCCCGACCAAACCGGCTGGCTGGTAGCCATTTATTAAGCACATCCTGAAGAGGCTGCAACAAGCCACAGGGCCGCTTAGGTGCTTTTGGCTTCTGTGCTCGAAATGCCTGCCTGTAACTTTCCGGGGAAATCTCTAGCCTATAGAGGATCACCGCCTTGACTGCATCATAATCTTGGGCATCCTCCCTTGACAGGGCCCAGTAGGTGGCTTGGGCCTGATCTACCATTAAGGCACCTAGCTGGTGGCCCCACTGACTGTGATCCAACCCCGTCTGTATAGTGGTCCTCTCAAATACTTCTATGTACGCCTCGGGATCATCTTTCTGTGTTATACATGGCATCTTGAATAGGGCGGCATTACGCTGCATTCATTTTTGCTGGTGTACCCCTTGTAACTGTTGCACCTCCAGCACTTGCCCTATAGCCTGAATAACCTGTGTTAGTAGCTCTGCATGAGCTATTGCTGGTGGTTGCATCTCGGCTTGCCTCAGGTCAGGATCACTGTCCCATTATTGCTGAAAGATTCCTGGCCAATGCACCGTGATGGAAGGTGCCTTAAGTGGGGGTAACCTGAGTGGTGCACTATCCATCTGGTGTGGGGCCACTCCCCTCAACTCTTCAGCCACGACTTGATGTTATGATACAACAAGTGGGTTCAGTAAAGATCTTCTTCCTTGGGGTTCCCCCAGGGATGGCAGTACTCATGGTTTAAGTGTGATGTTCCGCGGGGCTCCACCTCCACTACACCCTGTCCACTGACCAACCGGATGGGTGCCAGCAGTAGTGGTTCGGCTGTGCTTGTTCGACCTTGGCTTGCCTCAAGACGGGTTCCACATCTGGGAGGGGTTCTGTTGGTACTTGTCAGGCTGCCCCTCCCTTGCTTCAATGAGTAGCCTTCCTGTCTTAGTGACTGGAAGGCTATATGAATGTAGGGTGGTGCCTACTTCAGTGCCTCTGAGTAGAGCGCTTTTGATCTTAAGTCTCTTCTCTCTCTCTCTTTTTTTTTCTCAAAAGAAATAGGCCCCTGGGGAGAAGGGTGTGGAGATGCCTCCTTTCCCCCAGCCTCTACAGGGGGCTCAAACACCTTCCCTGCTCTGCCTGGCAGCCTGAATTGGCTACACTGCTCCTCTTTTCTGCAGGAGCCTCAGCGTGTCTGGTGAGCTTGCCACCAGTGCGCTCCTTCTCCTCCTCCTCCCATGGCCCTCGGGTTCTGGTGGGGATTTTAAATCTTCCTGCAGTGGCTGGACCAGCCACCATGATTGGCTTAATCAATTAACATGACTGGCGATTAAACAGCCGGCATAACGCTGGCTCATGCGGCCATGGCTGCGGTTCCTGCTCTGGCTACAGCCCAGGAGATAAGTTTCCCCCATGGCGGGGGGGGGGGGCTGTTTGTGGGGTTTGGGGCCTGCAGGGACTACTCTCTTCCCATCAGAAGCCTGTGGGGGGAATCTCATCACGACAATGAGCAAGTTATATGAGTTCATAACATTGCACAAAACATCCTAATTTTCATCCCACAGTTTCATTTTAAGTTCAGTTTCACATTTCATTTTCATTGCAGGGTAAGTGAATGCATAATTTGTCAATTGCATTTAATCACCATCCTGTATCGAAGAAAAGTAAATTAACTGTCTTCATTTAACCCCCTCCCCATATAAAGAATGTTCTACACTTATATATTTGACTTTCTCCAACTTTTTTGAGGATTGACTAGCCATATTTAAGGAAAACAAGAGTGCTTCAGGTCAATTCCAAATAAGTATGTAATTGGAATAACACACACAGAGACCCATTTCTAAATGAATGAATGAACAACTTTGTCCTGCATTGGTTTGCACGCACAGAGGTCTTTTCTGACTTATAGACTTTTCACATAATTTTATGTACACACACACACACACACACACACACACACACACACACACACACACACACGCGTGAAGAGCAGAGGCAGGGAGAGAAGAGGCAGCTGAGGAGGGGTGGCAGCTTGAAGGGGATGGACAGAGGGGGCTATGAATGACTAGTTCCTCCCATGACTTGGGGGGAGACACCATGGTGGTTAGTGGCGAGCGGAGACTGCCCACAGCTGCCACCAGCAGTGATGCGGGATAGGGGCAGCAACTGCCTGCAGAAGCCTGCTGCAGCTTTGGATGCTGCCAGTCTCAGGGGAAAGGGGGACATGTGCCCCTCTGTTTCCCCACTATACATCACCTATGGAGGAGGCATGACAGTTGGGAGGGGAAGTGGCAGGGAATAGAATAAAGTATAACACATTTGCCCAAAGAAACTTGTATGCCTATATCCTTAGATCAGCCTCCTGCTGCCCCGTGCTCAAACCCGAGAAAAGGGTTTTTTCCTTCCTTGTATGTGTCGTTGTAATTGCTGATTTCATTGTGCAATATACCAGCATGGAAAATTTAATTATGAGGCTTTCAAAGTACTTTAGGAAAGGTGCTTCTTTAATTATCCATTTGAATATCTGAAACTCATAAGATTGGCCTTCCATGTCCTTTGGATATCTTTTCACAGTACAGTCCTCAGGTTGCTGTTTGAAGCAGCTTGATCAAGCACAGATTTCTGGATGTAGTTCATTGTGTCAAAAGGAAATAGATAACTTTTCTGTACTTTTCTGCTGTAGCACCTTCCTTATAGTTATGTAATTTATTTTACATGAATTTTACAAGTATGTTGTTTAGCATCAGAGTGGTGGCTCTTTTTGTTGATGCTTAGAGTCTTGTCTTTTTTTCTGAGTCATCTGGTCAAACTTTACCAACTTCCATGCCATCAAAAGTTGTTTGGATTGTTCTGTCAGACACATCTAGTACCGCATTCAAACCAGATGGCAACCTGCACAGCCTGCAAAACACTGTCTCCCACAGGGAGTGTTGAACATACACAAACATATGCTTTGTTTTCTAAGGGTACCTGCCAAAATCCTGGTGACAGATCAAGCATGGAAAAATATTTACCATGGTCATCTGTCCAAAAAATTCTCTTTGGTAGGAGAAAGTATTCCCTCTTCCATGTGTTCTGTTCTTTTGGGGTATCTATTAGTGAACTTCATCTTTCTTTCTAGAGTATATCCAATCTGCTATTCAGTTTACTCAGTAATTTCCAGTGGAATGAGATTATTTAGCTCCTTTATTGTCTTAGATGAAGAAGAACTTTGCTAGGGATGCATGTAACAGGGAGCTTAGTGGGTGTTGGTTGTAGCTGTGTTAATATAAAGCAGGGTGGTGGGGAGGCGGTGCCCATGGTGGAGGGGAGTGGTGGCAGTAGCGGTGGCATGTGGGAGAGAAGCAGCAGCTGTGTGGGAGCACAGGGCCCACACCAGTGCCCTGGGGCTCATGCCAGGGCCAGTGGGGACTCAGGATGGGGCAGCAGGTGTGTGCAGCCTGGCCCAGCAGAGGCATGGGGAGCACATTAAGTTCCTGGGTTCTCCACTGGAACCACACACCTCTGGGGAGAGCCCTGTGGAATGCAGCCGGTGACCTGGTCCACTCACTGCCATGCACAAGTCTTGGGGAATGGCAGGGAGCTCTGTGCTATGGAGCTGGGTCAGCTCCATCCCTTTCCCTGCCACTCCAGCTGACCCCCATGACCTGCACTACGCTCATCTTGTGGGGCTCCCCCCAGCAGGGTGGGGTTCAGGTATGTGAGCCCCACATGATGGAGCTTGTGGCTTGGCCATGTACAGTCCTGAGGCTTGCTGGGATTGTGTGTTGCTGGGGGTTTCAACCTGCTGCAAGCTGTGAGTGCCCTGAGGTCCCAACACCTGCTGTTGCTGCTGGGGGCAGGGGCTGTGCACAAGGGGTGCACGATGTTTTTAGATGGGAGAGTCCCAGACTCACACCCCACTGTATCCATCACACACACACAACTCCACCCATACTCCCCTTCCACATACCCCACAGTCCCTTCCAAACTCCATACCCACCTGTACACACCCCCACACCTCCCCACAAATTCTCCATATCCACCCACCCACACCCATGTCCTACACATTCACACACATATCCGCTCCCTCTCACCCACTTCCACAACCCACATACACACAGACACTCACATCCCCTACAAACACCATACCACCCAAACGCCCAAACCCCCATACCCACCCACAACCCCATACACATCCACACACACATGCATACACATAGCCAAACCTTCCCTCCACATACACACACACACAACCACATACATACATCCACAGCTCCCCACAAACCTCATATCCACCCACCCATACCTCTCCATACCTCCCACACCCCCATAATATACAAGGATTTGTTTTGATCTATTATGCAATCACTTCTATATACCAAACACAAACACATACATTCAGGATAAAAATATTTTTGAAATAAAATTTAAAATTATTGTAGATATTTGATATTTGTATATAATTGGTTTTTTTTGTTTGTTTGTTTCTGGTTCCAAGATGGCAAGCCCCCTTCCCAAAAGGAGTACTTCTGAGGGCAAGGGTTGGGACTTCTTGTGGCAAAGGTCTGGGCTTAGGGGTGGGATTTACAATCCCAATATGGTGACTAGAGGGTGTGGTAACTGTCAAGGGGCAGAGCTACATTTGAGGCCCTTGACAGATCACCAAAACTAATTAAGTGGCCCTCTAGTAACAATAATTGCCCACCCCTGGTCTAAGAGTATAGGCAGACAAGATTTTTTGGGTAAATGTGTTGTATTTTATTAGACAAACTAAATAGTTGGAAAAATTGTTCTTTGCAAGTGTTTGGGCACAAGCACACTTTTTCAGGAAGAAGAAGGGTCTTTGTGCCTGAAAGCATCAAAGAACAAGTTTTCCAACTATTTAGTTTCATAGATTTCATAGACATTAGGGTTGGAAGGGACCTTGGAAGATCATTGAGTTCGTTCTCCAGCCCAAAGGGCAGCAAGTCAGCTGAGCTCATAGGGTCCCAGCAAGATAAGCAACCAATTTACTCTTGAAGGTGTTCAATGTAGGTGCTTTAACCACCTCTGAGGGCAGGCTATTCCAGACCTTGGGGGCTCGGACAGTAAAGAAATTCTTCCTTAGTCCAGCCTGAAACGGTCTTGCAGTAGTTTATAACTGTGAGACCTTGTCATCCCATGGGGAGCTCTGGTGAACAAACATTCCCCCAGATACTGATGATCACCCCTAATAAACTTATAGGGCACCATCAGATCACCCCTGAGTCTGAGCTTTTCCAGGCTAAAGAGTCCTATTGCTCTCAGGCTGTCATCGTAAGGTCTGTTTTCCTGACCTCTGATCATGTGCATGGCTCTTCTCTGGACTCTTTCAAGCTTCTCCACATCTTTTTTCTAAATGCGGGGCCCAAAACTGGATGCAGTACTCCAGCTGCGCCCTTACCAAGGCCAAGTACAAGGGAAGAATGATGTCTCAGGATTTGCTTGAGAAGCATCTATGGATGCAAGCCAGCATTTTGGTCACTTTACTAACCAGAACATTGCATTGCAGGCTCATGTTCCTCTTGTGTTCAGTGATGACCCCCAAGTCTCTTTCTTCCTTAGTACTAGCCAATGTAGCACTGCCAAGCCTATAAGGATGCTGCAGGTTTTTCCTCCCTGGAAGGAGGTGGAGAACCTTGCATTTTTCAGTTCTCACCCACCCATTTGTTAAGCCTGTGAAGGTCAGCGTGGATCACCCTCTTGTCTTCAGGTGTGGATGTTTTGCCCCAAAGTTTGGTATCATCGGTGAACTTAGCCAGTCCACTTCTGACTCCAATGTCCACATTATTAATGAAGATGTTGAACAATATGGGTCCAAGGACAGAGCCTTGAGGGACCCCACTGGTCACAGGGCACCATGATGATTGACTTCTATCAATTACCATCCTCTGGGTCTAACCATGGAGGCAATTTCCCAGCCAGCAGATCTCAGTGGACCCAAGGCCACAGTTAGCCAGTTTCATCAAGAGGTGATCATGTAATACCAGATTGAAGGCTTTTTTGAAGTCAAGGTATATGACATCGATCTCTTCTCCCTTGTCCAGGTGATAGGTCACCTGGTCAAAAAAGGAAATGAGATTGGTCAAGCAAGACCTACTCGCAACAAACCCATGCTGGCTATACCTCAGGGTGTTGGCGTCAGCCAGTCCACTAAGGATGGCGTCTTTAATAAACTTTTCTAAGATCTTACCCAGAATAGAAGTCAGGTTGATGGTCCTATGGTTTGCCAGATCCACTTTTCTCCCTTTCTTGAAGACAGGCACCACATTGGCCTTCTTCCAGTCTTCGGACACTACACCAAAGCTCCTGGAGTTCTCAAAGATCTGTGCCAGAGGCTGGGCTATGATGCTTGCCAGCTCCTTGATTACCTGGTGTAGATTGTCAGGGTCAAATGACTTGAAGGTATCCAGCCTCTCAAGGCAGAATTGACAGAAGGCAAGGGATTTCCCTCACCCGGACCTCCCTGACCTCCCTGTCCCACAGCGAGCATGGGCGTGCCATGGGACTGAGGAAAGACCAATGCAAAGTACCCTTTTAAAAGGTTGGCTTTTTCCTGGGCATCAGCAGGTGTCCAATGTTGCCCTGCTTTTCCTCCAGCTCCCCACATATTTTAAAAAGAACCTTTTATTGGCCTTGATGCTCGAAGCTAGTTGGAGTTCAGTTGCAGCCTTGGCTTTCCTGGTTTGCTCCTTTCAGGTCCAGAACAATGCAGAATATTCCTCCTTAGAGGTGAATCCCATCCTCCATCCTTTGTAGGCCTTTCTTTTTAGCCCCAGGAGGTCTGCTAGATCCCTGGAGAGCCAGGGGGACTGCTGTGCCCTCTTGCTGCCTTTCCTCCGAGATGGAATGGAATTAGTTTGTGTATTGAGGATCGCTCCCTGGAGGAGCAACCACTCTTCCTGAACACTCCTTCCCCTGGGGTCATGGTCCTTTAGGGCCTCACTGACAAGCCTCCTGAGCTTGTCAAAGTCAGCTTTTCTGAAGTCAGGGACTTCAGTGTTTCTGACTGACTAGTCAGCTTTACGGCAGATGGTCAAGATGATCAGTTCATGGTTGCTGTCACCCAGCTTCCCAACAATCACTAGGTCTCTGATTAGGTCCTCCTCAGTAGCCAGCACCAGGTCAAGCAGTGCTTTACCTCTTGTTGGCCTGTATATTCTTGAGTCAGGTAGAGGTCATCCATGCACAATAGGAAGCTTTGCGATTGCTCAGATTTTGCTGAGTGATCCTCCCATGAGATGTCTGGGTAACTGAAGTCACCCATGACAACCATGGTCTTGGAACATGTGGCCTCAGCCAGTTCCCAGGCAAACTCCTGGTCTAATAAAAGATCTCACATTTACCCAAAGAACAGGGAGCTTAATGCTCCTATTACTTTATAAGAAGAAACTGTGGCAGATAGAGTTCAGGCAGCTGAATAGGGGCTAACTGCAAGAGGGGAAGCAGTAAGGAAACACTGGTGCCTAGGTAGTGAGCTGCCCATTATGGTAAAGGAACACACCTGTAGCTATTCAAGAAAAAATCTAACCAGAAGGGAACAGGGCCTAGTGAGCATGTAAGACGAGAGCTTGAGCTCGGGGATTCAGTATGGTCCTGGAGGTTGCACAGGAAAGAGCTCCAGAAAAGAGGGGCGCAGAGGAACTCCTGTCTGACACCTATACTACCCTGGGGAATGCAAGTGGGATGCTACTGACTTTCAGGAGAGTATGATTCAGGGGAGGGAGAAGCTATGTGACACAGCCAAGGAAATAGGGTTTGTGTGCTCAGAACCTATATGGAGTTTAAGTTCTAGCCAGAGGACATATTATTTTGTTATAGTTACTGGCAGTTTGGGTTGCATGTATTAGGGGTGGTGGAGATCCCAGCAGTGCCTGAACAGGGCAGAGACAGGGACAGGTGTCCCAGTACCCAAGCAGGATGGAGACAGGGCCAGGGGATCAGTTCCTGAACAGGGAGATCCAGCTTAGTGCGCCTGAGGTAGAAGTTCTCGTAAGAGGAAAGGGATAGAGGCAGGAAAGGCCAAAGTCCTAGCAAGTGTGTGTGATTGCATGGTAACATCCGTGAGGTATGGGCATAGCTACAGGGGATATTGGAGGCTACAAAATGAGCCTTTATGGTGATTAGTGCCCTGGGACATGGACAGTGTTGGAGGGCCTATCTAGTATGAGGGCAGGATTGAGACCAGCAGAGTCTGAGATGGGTATGCTGGCAAGGGCAGCCTCCCTTTTCTCATTCTAGTAATTCCAATAGAGGCATAGCAGGAAGAGTTAAGAAGGAGGGTGCCCTAGAGCCAAAGTGGAGCAGGAGCTGTGTGGTCATCAGGGAGCATCATGGCTGCCCCTGGGATCCAGGCACTTTCTACAATATAGACTGTGGGATGGGTGTGCTCTTAGACTCTCTTCTATTCCTGATTTCCAAACTCAAATAGCGCTCTAACCACCATCTGGCAAATCAGACTTATTCCATATCCCTCTCACATGTGTCTTTTGAGATTGGCACCAAAGGATATATAGGATCAGGAAGAAGACAACAAGCTAGAGGGTATGTGGCTTAGTGGGATAGCCGATGTTTTGAAAGGAAGTAGACCCTGAGTTATAGCCTGGAGATTTGTCTCGCTCTCCTCCCATTTTATCCAAAACCTTAAATAAAAAAGGAGCACCACAGAGGGCTCTGGATAATGCCTGACCGGTGGTGTGGTAGTTAGAAAACTCTAAGAAGTCAGAGAAATGTAGACTTGAACCCTGTTTGGGGGCCTAGGCTCTTTAGTTTCCTGAGCACCTTAACCACTCAGGCATCAAGGTTAAATCATGAATGGGCTCTCTGTCACTTTCTTCCCTCCCTCACCTCACTTCACCATCATTTTTTTCCTAGATCTTGTACACATATGTAGTTGCATCCATTACTGGACTTTAACACAGGCTTATGCATCCTAACTATAAAGTGAAGGCCAAAAAATGAGCAGGGATTTGGATAGAAAGCTGCAACTTAGGCGTGGAAAAGGAAATAGAATTCCACACTTTGTCCATGGTGTGGACACTTCTGGAGTGTGCAAGTTCTTGGAAAGTAAGATAATCCATTGCAGTCTTCACAGCCTTTTTTTTTTTTTTTGAATGATAGGCATTGTCCTGTGTTTTGCTGTTTGCCATACCATGTGCAGCTCCATGAGCTATTTTTGTAGACACTCACCTCTGCAAGTTTTTCTTCCATAATTCTGTTTTTCTTGTAGTGTTTTAGATTCTTTATAATATCCACAGTGTCAGACTACTCTCCACTTTCCAGAAATGCAAAACTCTAGAATTCATGCATTTCAGTCATGGCTGGGTGACTGCCTTTGCTTGGCAAATTTTAATTTCTTAATCCCAGGATTCATTCTACATCTTGCACTATTCTTTTGTCGAATGTTTGATCCCAGGTCCCATTCATGATTGGTGACAGATATGGTTAGCCTGCTTTAATTACAAGATTGGCTCTTTAGCCTTAAATAATTCACATACTAACCTGTTTTCACATCCTTTTCTGCACTCTGCATTTAGAAATCTCTCTCTTATGTAACAGGGGTGTAGGTTGTAGCCATGTTGGTTTAAAGACACAGGCAGACAAGGTTCTTTGGGTGAATCTGATATCTTGTATTCCACTAACTTAAATAGTTGGGGAAAAAAAATTAATCAAGATTTAGGGTTTAAAAACCCTTTGTCAGGCTGAGAAAGTTTCTGCAGTTGGAGCACACACCAATTGCAGAAACTTCCTCAGCCTGATGCAGGGTTTTTAAACACAAAAGCTTACTTCAAAATGTTTGTTCCTCAACTATTAAGTTGGTCAAATTAAAGATATCAGATTCACCCAAAGGATCTTGTCTCTCTCATGTAATTCATTTTATAGTGGAGTGTAGGACTTCTCAAATTTATTTATTACATTTAGAGTTAAATTCCTCTGATTCAGTTAACTGAGCTATTAAATACATTCAATGAACTCAGAAGCAGCTACTGTCAGAAATAAAACTATTCCTTTTTGCTGTCCTCCAGCTATTACAGTACACAATGAAGCTTTCTTTGAACTTTACCTTAAGAGGCAAGGATTTTTGTGGGTGATATCTTTTATTGGACCAATTGCGTGGTTGGGATAAAGTTAGACAAGCTTTTGAATGCAAGATATTCCTCATCAGTTTACCTATACATGTCCATCTATGGTAGAGTTGTTAATTGATCTTTTTTTCTTCTTGCCATTTTATTCATTGTATTCATGTGTTCATAAATCGCTCAGTCAACCTGCCAGTCATTCAGTTTCTGAGTTCTGATTGGTTCATTTTGCATAAGGCTTTGTACAACACTACTGCTTCCAGCTGTTTGGGGTTTTTTTGTTTGTGTCCTTTTGTTTTTGAGAGAGCCTCTTAAAGAACCTATTCCCTACAGCACAGTGAATAAGGTTGGGTATTAGAGAAATGAAAATAATGCCCTTTTATTTCTGCAACTGGATCTGCTGAGGTAAACTGGATCCTTTCCCTGCTTCTGTGGCAGAATTTCTTTGTAGTGGCAGACAAGCCATTTAAATTGAACAACAACATTGGAGACGACTGCCTGGGTGTTCATTTCCTGACTGACTGGCTTGATACACTGCTGTAACTGAAGTCAGTAGGAACTGTGCTGTGAATAACAAAGTGTTTTAAGATACTAAGCACTTTAAAATCAGGTCCATTGTTCGGCGCGCCTACTTTGAAACACTACAAGACACTTTTAACCTTAGCCTGTCTATGCTTTGACATCATCTATAAATGGAGATTATACCACCCTTTGCTGCACAGGGTTTTCATATAAATAATGGTTGTGAAGCACAATGGTACATGCCATTCGAAAGAGTGTGAGGAAAATTATAATTCCCTCTGCAGAGCAGGGCTTTAATAGTGTGTAACAAGTGTGGGGCACACGGAAAAAATATCAATAAAACAAAATGTTGTATAGCGTCTCAGGAAGTAAACACCACACATTTTGTGAAATAAACAAATTTTGCTGTGTTACGGGAGCACCATACAGTCCAGTTGACATGATGGTCTACTTGTGCTAGGTTCTGATCAGATATAGTAAAATAAGGCTGGAAGGGGTCTCAAGTGGTCATTTATTTCAATCCCTTGCACAAGGTAGGAACACCTAAAACATCACAACCAAGTGAATGTCTAACTTGCCCTTACACACTTCATGGGGGGGGGGCGGGGGATTCTGTGATCACTCTAGCTTAACTTGTTTTACTGTTTCAAGTATAGGTGAAGAACCCTGGGTGGCTGTGGGATGTCTCTGGACAGAGTTCCACTGGGGGACATGCACAGGCTCCCTAAATACGTTCAAGGGCGGTGGTCACAGTCCTGACGTCTCTGCTCAGTGTCTGCCTTGGTTATTAATTTATTACCTGCACTTCTGTTCCTATTTTTTTCTTTCTTTTCAAGAATTGAGTCATTATGTGGTTAGTGGCCTCTCACAAGCGAGACTTGTATTTTCATACTGGGCCTAGCAAAAAGAGACAGTCCTTGATTTATGACTTTTCGATTTACAACAAACAGTACTTACGACCTTTATAAATTGATACCATGTTTCGGGATTCTGACATGGGGTTCAGCTTCATGATGCTTGATACAGCTGCGTCCACCTGGCAAGTCTGTTGTGGTAGAAGGGGAGGGAGGAGAGAAGAGGTGTTGGGGGTGCAGATAAACACGCCTGCAGAGGAGGGATTGGGGCTGGGGCTGGGACAGGGGCTGGGGCAAGCACTGCCCAGCCAGGACAGAGGGGAAGGGGTGCAGGATGAAGGTGCAGCTTATCCGGGGTTTCAGGGAGGGGGCGGGCAGGGGGCAGCTCCTGCTGCTGTGTGCTGCTGGGGGCTGCTTGTCCCGAGGTTCCCACTGTTGCTTCCACCACTCATGTGGGAGGGCATGGGTGAGGTTCCCCAGATCTGTGCCAGACAGGCAAGGCCGGGGCTGCACTACGCTGTGCTCCAGGCAGGCATGACAGCACTGGGAGTGGGGGCTATGCCCTGCCACCACTTGCCAGCCAGGGCGGGACGGGGGACGTGGGATGGAGCCATAGTGCTGCCTCTGGATGAGCGGCACGCAGTGGTGGGAGCCATCCTTCCCTCCCCACCTTCATCCCATGGCCCCTTGCCCCGCTCTGGCTGGACGAGTGACAGGAGGCATGGGAAGGTCTACTTCGGATTGGGGCAGGGTGGGCAGTGGAGTGGGGGCTGTGGAGGAGCTGCAGACACCTGAAAAATCACCAAAGCCCCCGCACAGCTCCTGCTACCTGCCCGAAGCACAGCACAGTGCAGCCTCAGCCTTGCCTGCCCCATGCAGATCTGGGGGCAAATGCCCCTTCCTGTGCCCTCCCAGATGAGCAGCAGAAGCAGTGGCAGGAGCCATCAGACAAACAGCTGTCAGACCAGCGGTGCCTCGGATGAGCTGAGCCTTCATCCTGCAACCCCCTGCCCTGGCTGGGCAGCGTTTGCCCCAGCCCCAGCCCTAATCCCTCCTTCACTTTGAGGGCATCGATCTGCCCCTCCCCCCCTCCCCTCCCCTCTCCTTTTCCACCCCAACAGATTTACCAGCTGGATGCAGCTGTATCGAACGTCGTAAAGGAACCAATCACTCATTTATAACATTGTTCCTATGGGAAAATTGGTTCCGAGTTACAAAGTTTTGACTTAAGACATGGTTTTCAGGAACCAATTGCATCAAAAGTCTGAGGATTCCCTGTAGGCATGTGTAGGTGAATCTATAATCTGAAATCTTGGGCACACAAACTAGTTGCCATGCATAGGGATTCACTTGAGTCAACTATTCTTCAGTAATCTGCATGCTTTCTCTCTGAGGGTTAAACTACTGCAGTTTGGCTTTAATTTACTATACAGTGGCTGCATCTACGCATACACTTAATTGCAGAGTAGACTAATTAGCTCCAGAGTAATGCATCACTGTCTACATATGCAATAGTATTAGGACACTAAACTAATTAGCACCACGGTAAAATAGTATTGTTGGGGACAATATAATCTTATGCTGGGGTAATTTACTGAAATTACATGCATGTGTAGACTCCTGCCTACTGCCTACCCACACAGCTCTGTACTTCCAGCATTCTTGTGCCCCAGCCAGTCCCTTCATCGCCCTACACTGCAATGCAGAGGCCAGGACTGACCCCTGCCAGCCTGGTCCTGCTCTGACCTGGCTCAAATTGCTGTTGTCCTGGGTGCAAATGTAAATGCTGCACCTGGGAGTAGATTTCTCTGGCTCACACTTCTCTGAGTTTATTGATTTACATTAATTTCACATGCAGATGTACTCAGTAAGAACATGCACCTAGGCAGTTACTTTGGAGCAGTTCATACGGGGTAATATCCATGTTCCTTTAACTTCACAGGGGTTAGTGTGTTACAGTTAAGTGTTATAACCCCTAGAAGACAAATTAATAGAGAGCAAGAGAAAAGAAGTGTTCTACTCCTATTACACAGATGCTGAACAGAGGCCAGACTGAATTTCCATCAAATATCTGTGAGGAACCAGGAATTAAATTCAGGGTGCAGACATATGTACGTGACAAATGTACACCTGTTTAACTTCTATCTGGAATGGACAGAGAATCAACTCTGGAAATAGCTGCTTACAGTAGGTGACATTATAGTTATAGGGAAGCCAGTAACTGCCTTTTGACACTGAGCCAAAGCAACTCTGGGGGAAACAGTGGAGCTGCAAACATAGGTCTTATATGTAACTTACACCAGTGTATAGCAGCAGTTGATTCAGAAAGAGTGCAGACGAGCAGTTACACCACTTTGGCTGTGAGTTCTTGGCATGAGGTCTGGCTGGAGCCCCTTTCACATGGCTCCAGACTCCAGAGGGTGAGCACTGCCACCACTGCTCATCCCCTGCTGCTGAATTCAGTGGAGAAGGGGAAGGGTGAACACCAGCAGCATTCACCCCCGGGCTCCAGAGGTACACAAAAGCAGGGGCTTTGGCCAGACCCACACACTTGGTTGGCTGGTTGGCTCGCGTGGCTGGTTGGCTCACCCAAGCTGGTTGGCTCACCCAAGCTGGTTGTCTCATGTGGATCTCTGGCAGGAGCCAGCAGCGACCAAGCAATGAGCTCAGAGATCACTGCATGTGTGGTAAAGCCAAAGTGGGTGGGCTACAGCCTCATGCCCCATTACTGGATCTCTTGCCCATGTTCAGTAACTCATTTTCTGAGGGAATCATTCCACCTTAAAGTCCAGGGGCTTATAGCAGCATAGAGTAGTATGCTGTGTGTCTGCTTCATCTTTATGCCAGTGTAAAGTCAGTTTATGTTGGTATAAGTGTGTCCTGTGTCTGCAACATTGAGTTCCAGTCCAGTACTGTAATCACCCTTTCACTAAATCATTCCAATCATGCAAGATTCAAGGACATAGTCACTTTGATAAAAGCATTGAATTTCCAATTAAGCAATCATTTGGCTTTTCAATGTTATTACCAGATTCTATAGGATAAAAAGAGTCGAAACAATTTACAAGAAATCTAGAAATCTGTATATCAAGTAGGAAAATGTCTGTAGTCAGAGATACATGAGGATCCTGATTTTTTTTTTTTAATACTTTCCCCTTGTTTAAAAATTCAACTATTTTTTTTCTTATTACATTTCTCCAATGAGTGTCGCTCAGCTGGCTTTCAAGTTCATAGCACCAAGGAGCTCTCAGCCAATGAATGCAAACAGAATCGCACCATATTTTCACGGGGTATATGCGCGAAAATACTGCACTTCATTTTGGCAGCTTGTTTTTGTTTGGCTATTCAGTTTTCAACATAATGCTGCTAAGTTTGAGCCAAAATGCATCTGGCTGGTATGCCTTCTTTTGTAAAGCAAGAGGAATTCCTCCTTTTTCCCCTAGTAAAGAAAGCCTTTCATCTTGCATCATAGCTTGCTGTAATGAATGCCTGTATATTTTAAGCAGAGAAAACAAAATAATATTCATTATTTATGTTTATAAATCATTTACATTTATGTAGTACAAAGGAACAGTGGAGTTTCTACACCAGAAAAGCTACAAACCTGAAATATTTGGGGGCAATAACCCTGAGTGCTGTATCATCGGAAACCACAACACTCAAGGTTCATTTAAGGGCACGACATGAATAACATGCATTTCAAAACTAATCTGTGTCTTCAATTAATTCTTTCTGTAGTGATACTGTTTATCCAACTCAGTGTACTAATTTTTCAACTGTCTCTGATTCCATTATTCCTTAACAATTAACATATTATAACTGTTATCTGAACAGAATGAGTAATATTTTTTTCACCCATATATGCATAGCAGTGTATTGGGATGTAAAATAAATGTCAGGAAATTGCAGTCAAGTGAAAACGACTCCTACTGCATTGCAGATCCCAAGCAGCTATTTCATGAAAAACAACAGACTGCAATGAGCAGTACAGAAGCAGGCAGCATTAACCACTGTAGTGTTAAATTAGATTTCAGAACTTGTCCCTTGTCTGCTATTGCCTGTATGTAGAACAGACAGAAAATAGTGCATCTTAATGTATTTTAGGATCCCTGAAGTTTCGACTGTGTGCAAATATATAAAGATCATAACTGAAGGAAAAAACCCACTAGATGGATAGCATAATTCCTTAAATAAATGAAACGAGAAAAGACATGGATCAAAGATTCTGATGCCCAAAGCAATATGCCTGTGGTTGCTTCACAGTTAAACCTCAGACTCAGGGAAAAATTATGATCCAATGACACTTTAGATAGGGAAGAGATTTAAAAAATATGAGGTCATGTGGACTTTCTAGTTTGAATCAGCTGAAGTTTTAGCTCTCCAAGCTATTTATTTATTAATCAATTGTTATTCTGGTCAGGGTTCATGCTCTGTAGTTATCTAAAATCACACCATTTTAAATTACACCATTTCATTTAATCATCTGGAAAGGTATTTGTTGCATTCTTTGAATGATCTGTTTAACAGGCATTTTACATATGTGCCATTAGAGTGCATCTATTATTCAGTACTTAAGAGTTAAAGAGGGTTCTGTTTAAAGTAAGAGAGAGAGCATCAGTGACAGACATTTTATTAAAGTTAGCATGAGGGATTGCTATGTTAGTGTAAGTGGACATTATTCCTTCCAGCTTTGCCCATGGCACATCTGACAATGGATCATATCCATTTAGAAATTCTGCTGGTTTTCTCAAGAGGCGATACTGGTGGGTGCTGAAGGCAAGGTAGGAGGCTATGGAGACTGAAGCAGGATTAGCTGTTGGTAAAGTCAGACTGGGGCAGAAGAAAACTTGATACATGGTGTGTGGGGAAGATGCAGTACTGTGGCAAGGAAGTTTGGCACCCGGGGCAAGCTCACAGCAGCAGTCCACTCCACACACAGACCCAGGGGGCAACATACCCACCACATGCTTGCCTGGGGGTGCATGCAGTGGTGGGATCTTCCCCACATTACCCCCAAACAAGCTTCTTGCGGCTTCATCCTGCACCCCACCCTGACTGGGTAGTACTTGTTGGCACCCCTTTGCTTCGGTGCCCAGGCCGGTCACCCCATTTGCCCCCCTTTCCCCCCACACCCCCGGCTATGGTACTGGAAAGATGTAGGCTACTGTGGCTGAGGAATGCATTGATTCAATTTAACTCTCTCCTGCAAATGATGGGAAAATACTGTGCATAAAATCACCTCTCCTCCCCTTCTTGGAAAATAGTTTCTCTTGGGGCACAGAGGACTAGTTTGCAATTGACACCAGCTTCAGTGACTATAGTGCAGGCAGGAAAGCAAATGGTAAATTGTAGTTTTACAGTAATGATATATTACATGCCAAACTCTGCTAGGCACTGTAGAAACAAATGCAGAGTATGGTATATGGAACAGGCAGACAGGAAGTCGGGGGCTAGGAGTGCTGGGAGGAGGAAGTAGCAAACTCAGTGCAATTAGCAAAAAAGGCCAGTTTCAGCTTCCTGCTGACCTGCATCTTGACAGGCGGAGCGTTCTGTAGGTAGAGCAGCAGCAGTGGATTTTGCAAAGGGATCTCAAGGAAGAGCAAGCCAGGACTCTGTGGACTCTGAAGGGGAGTTCTGCCCAGGTGAACAGGGCCAGGTGAAATAAAACATGAAAATGTAGGTGATTAATAGAGTTTGTCATCATTCTCAAAGGGAGGGTGGGAGGTGGCAATGGCTCACGTAGCTAATGGATTTGTCTGTAAAGGTCGACAACACAGCTTTCATAGCTATAGATAAGAACAGTTCTCTGAAGACATAGATGAAAAAGATACACACTTTTTTAAAACAAGCATTTATAAGCAGTTCTTTGAACAGGGAGAAGAAAACTAGTGGCAGGTTGGCAAGTGCTGAAATGAGATGAGACAGCCAGAGGGAGGGTTTTTTTCCCCTGTTCAATACAGTTGTTCCCTGTGAGCTGTAGAAACCCACAGCTTTAGTAAAGCAAGCACACAGATGCAATTCATCAGAGCCTCACAGTAATAATTGCCTGTACTTTTGTATTTTTGAGAGTTTCAACAAAGGCAAATAGATTGAAGTTGTAGGAAAGAAGTTCTTGGTGTCTTTACTAGCTTGCAGAAGGAAAGCACATTCAACAACTCTTCATGTCACCCCTGTTCTGCAGAGGGAATTTCAGCTAACACACAACACAAACAGAAAACACCACATAAAAAAGAGTTACCAGACAGCATTCAGTGTAGTCTTTTCTTCAGATGGTACATTCACTCCACTGCCTACATCGCTACACTCCCATGAATGCAACTTATGCACCCACAATGAATCATAAACTCTTCAGGGTAATAAACACCTAGAGATAATGAGCACTAATTGCCTATTAGCATCTTGTTACTTCAGAGAGTTACCTTTTTTATTTACCCCCAGGCATTTTTGTACATCCCCAAAATGGTGCTCCTGTATCAGGGAACGTTAGGAAAGGTTCATGATTCTAACAGGGAATCATTGCAATAACATTCCTAGAAGTATTGCTTTTCTTAAACAACATTTCTGGGAATTGGATCAAGTCATGGTGAGCCAACAAATATATTTATCACACTGATATAATTCTGGCCATAGAATATTCCTTCTATTAATTACTAACATTTAAACATATTCATACATTTGTGAACTTCTTTCATATATATATATGATCTTCACAAACAAGATTATATTGTTATAATTATTTTGTACATTGGGGAAATAGACACAAAAAGGTGAGAAATGGCTTCTGCATAATCTTCCCAGTAGCAGACCCAGAAATAGAAAACAAGCTTCCTTGATTTTTGAATACAGCGCTCTGTCGACAAAAAAGACACCTTGGAGGCTATTGTATTGACAGTGACTCCAAGATCCTTTTCTGCCACCGTGTTGACAAGAAGGGTGTTTCCCAGCCTATAGGTGTGATGCTGGTTCCTTCTCCCCAGATGTAGTACCTTGCACTTGTCTGCATTGAATTCCATCATATTCTTATCTGCCCCCCCCTGTAATTTGTCTAGATCTAGCTGGATTCTGTCCCTCCCCTCCTGCATGCCCACCTTGCATGAACTTGGGGTCATCGGTGACTTTGGACACCTTGCTTTCCACACCCACATCCAGATCACTGATAAATATGTTGAACAGTCCGGGCCCCAGGACCGAGTCCTGGGGGACTCCACTGCCCACATCCCTTCAGGTCGAAAATGACCTGTCCACAACCACTCTCTGGGTGTGGCCATCTAACCAGTTTGCCACCCATCTGACTGTGTAGGCACCAATGCTGCAGTCACCAAGTTTTTTTTTAAGACAATGTGGTGGGAAACCATGTCAAAGGCCTTCTTAAAGTCCAGGAAGATGACATCCACCCTGGTACCCTCATCCAGGGACAAAGGTCTTCCCAAGGACTGAGGTAAGACTGACTGGCCTATAATTGCTGGGGTCCTCTTTTCTCCCCTTCTTGTAAATTGGGACCACATTGGCCCTTTTACAATTCTCTGGTAGCTGGCCAGTGCCCCACGAGCACTCTTAGAGTTGTGCTAGGGGCCCTGCTATGACTCCCACCAATTCCCTCAGCACCCTTGGGTGATGAACATCTGGACCTACTGATTTAAACACACCCAACCTCTCCAAAAGTTCCCTAACTAGGTTGTCCCTGACCCTAGGCATCCAGGTTTCTGCTATTAAACAAAAAGATCCTGAAGAAAGGGACTTATTAATTATGTGTACTGCAGTATCACTTAAGACCGTATCTTAACTAGACAGTCTTAGCTCTGCTAGGCACTATACATGCATACATTGTGAGGTAGCCTTCCTCTGGAAGAGCTCACCCTCTAAATAGTCAAGTCAGACAAAGGGTAGGATTATTCCTGTGGTATACATGGGTTACACATGGGCACAGAGAAATTGACTTCACACAAGAATTGTGTTGCAAAGCCAGGAATTTAATCCAGATGCCTTGAGTTCTATGTTAGAAAATTAATCCCAGGCATATCCTTTCTCCTTCTCTTCCCCTTGTCCTAATAGATGTCTGGAAAAAGTCATGCATACCAGTGCCATTATACAAAAAAAAAAAATGCTGAATAAATAATAGTTCATCTGTAGCCTTTTAATAAGATAAATCCCAGATCCAATGGTACTTATTGGATAAATTGTGTTTAAAAACACACCAGACAATATAGACCTGTCAAGGAGGACTGGAATCTAACAATAGGAAGTATAACTCAGAAAAGTATTGCAGTGATTCTTCTTTGGCTCCGCTATTAAGAAACAGATGCCGCTACATTCAGCATTATCAGAAATGTCAAGAGAGACATAACGGTAATGATGAGTCATTCCATCACAGGAGGTTTCTAGGCAGAATCCTTCTCTATTCAGAATGCCCATCATCATTTACAAACCAAAAGTATCATGTTGTGCAGCTTTTGGAGAAAACTCAACAGAGATTGTCCATGTTATTTCATGTCCCAGGCAGCTGTAAACAAGATTACAGGAGCGAGGTAAAATAAGAAATTTTAGTTGGGCAACGTTGGAATTGTTATGAGTAGTTGTGCAAGAAAAAAACGAGAGTACCTAAATTAAATGTTTAGCACTGCAACTGAAAATAAAGAGCAAGCAAGGGAAAAAAAAGCAGCATGACTTTGTAAGGTAAATATTTGGGCTAAGTGGTAGTTGTTGTTCTTGTTTCAGATGTTTGGGCTAGAAAAGGGTCACATAGAAGATTATTGGTTAGATTCTGAGGCACCAAGCAATCTAATCTCTCTAGAATCTCAATACGAGTTCAGGGTGCTGAGTGTCACGTAATACATACCATTCTTAACTTAATATGTTATGTATGGCGTACACGATATAATACAGATTAAAGCTGAGAATTTGATGATAACATTTTTGTCTAGAAATGATAGCTCATTAATATTGAAACTTCGTAAGTATGCATGTAGTTTAAGTGAGACTTTTCTGGGGAAGATCTTATCATCGCCATGATGGAATTTCTGGTCAAATATATATTTGTGATCAGAATAATCTCATTCCTGTTCCTATGAAGTTCAGTGCTGTAGGCCAATTACACTGTATATATACTGCTTACATGAAGGCTTCTGCTAAAGCAGTGACCTGGGCAGGCCTCACTGGAGCTGTGACTGATACCCAAACTGCTTATACAAGCTTAAGATAGAATATGTACCTTCAGGGTGATATTGTCTGCATCAGGACAACAAGATAACAGGAAATGTACAGGATATGCAATATGGGCAGGAAAAGAAATGATGAGAGCAGGCAAAGCAAGCACTGGGTGGTGTAGTATCCATAGGATTAAGAAAGAATGGTATCAATATAGATAAGGGTGTATGACAGGGATGGGATGACCCAAGACACCAATGGAATGTAATACACAGATTCTTCAAAACATGTTTGCTGAAAGCAAGCATTTTTTAATTAACATGTTTTGCTTAGTAATGTGGGTTGATCTTTCTAAAAGGGGAGCTGGGAAACTTGGGACCTTGTATTGTCCTAGGCAATGCAGGATTCACTAGAATTTGAAGTCTACGTGTGCCAAGTCTTTGCCCTGCTGACAATAAAGTTACCCAACTTTTGCTACTGAACCAAGTCTCGGGTCATCTTTTGGAGACATGGGCTGTCTTGGGTAAGTCTGGAACAACTCCAACACTACTTGACCATAAATACCAAAATTCGTATTGACTTCAGTAGCAACAAGAAGAGGCCCAGTGGCTGTTGTTAAGTTCCATTAAAACATCTCTTAAAAGGTCAGCAGGTACAATAAACAGGTCATTATTTTGATAAGGTTTCAGTCTTAAAGGAGCAGGAGGTCATTTCCCCATAGGAATAATTCTTATAATTTCTCTTAATGAGGAGCTGTTAGAGATGCATCAGGGTACTTCAGACACTTGATATAAAGGCACCATTTCAGAAAAAAAAAAACTTTCTTATGGAGCTCTGTATGGCAAGGTCATTGTAAACTGAAAATGTGGACATAAAAATTAAGTAAAATATGGCACCCTTCGCGATAATTTAAATTAAAATTTATGTTTGAACTCTTTGCCTATGCCTTTGATAGTTTCCCCACAGAACAGATCATCGTATAACATGCAGAGCATTCCTAATTAATAAATTAGTGTGAAAGATGAGCCGGCAGCATCAAACATACCTATGTCTTTGATGCTGGATTTGTGTTTGAGACCTTTGTCAGAGTTTTGTGAATTTCTTTTATTTTTAGCATATTATATCTTGTCCATTGCAAAGTGAGATGGCCATCACTCAAAAGCATATGTCTTTGTGCAAGATGCTTTGTGGAAGCTCAAATTCTGAAATGAGTCTAGGACTGCTGCAGATAGTAAATGAATATGTAGGAGTTACCAAACTAGATCATACCAGTGCCTTATCTACCTCAGAATCGTGCCTCTGTACAAGACAGGGATAAAAGCCAATTTAGATTTGAAGGCACCTAAGTAGGATTTATGTGAGGTTGGGCATCTAAGTCAGCAAAAGAAATTCAGTTTTGCCATGGATGGATTAGGATTTTGAAAAGTGTGGAGTGCACATGGTGAGGTGCATCATCACATGCACATTTTTCACCAGGTAAAAAGAAACTAGAAACTTTACTAGCATGGTAAGGGCTTAGGACTATGTTATTCAGTAAAAGATTGATGCAAAAATAAATCGAGCTTTCTTAGAATTTGTTAAAAAGAGTCTTAAAGTCTGTTAAATGAGAGCTACAATGCCAAAAGCAGCTAACAGACAGCAGAATTGCTGCCAGTGCCAGGCAGTTGGTTTTAAACTCGAGGTGGAGCAGGAAAAAAAGAGGGGTACAACTGCACCAGTGCACCACTGCCACCCTCCCCCAGAGTTTCACCCTGTTCCACCAGCCAAAAACCACAGCGGGTGCCTCTATTCACTTAGAGCATGTAATTGTGCTCTCTAAGATCACTAGGCCTCCTCATTTTAGGCTTTGAAACATGCCTCTTCGCACCCTAAGTTCTCAGGCTTTGCCTAAGGTTCACTATAATCTGGTTGGAGGCCGGAGAGGTGGCTAACATCCCAGAGGAGCCAGCTCCATGTAGGGTAATCGCCCATCCCTAACTGGGTGGGACAGTCCCAGAATGGGAACATCAGGTTGTGGTCCCAGGCTGCATGACTCCAGGAAATCATTTGTCCAATCATTCATGGTATCCTGCAGGGATCTGGGTTTTCCATTCACTGCAGAAAACCACAGGAAACAGCATGTTTCCCTTTGCAGGCTGGCAGCATTTCCAGCAGCTGGGGGACAGCCCCCCACTGTTACCGGCACCCCAAATGGGTATGGGGGGCACATTCCCCCCAAGATTTGTGAATGGGGAGGAGGCAGATGTAGGCTGCTCAGTACAGGCTTGGGGATCCCTACCCTGCTGCCCTCTTTCCAGGAAACCTGTGCAGGCCAGACTGCTTTGGAGAGTCACCCCCTGCCCACCCAGCAGCAGTGAGGGTGGCAGTGGTGGTGTGGAGTTGTGCCCCTTGCTGCTGTTGGGTGGGCAGGGGTACACAGATGACACAGGGCTCCTGGGGGAAGAACATCAGGGCAGGGAGCTCCAAGCCCACAGCAGGGAGCCCACATCCACTCCCACGCTGTTTGGCTCTGCTCCACTCCAACCATGCTATGCGGAGGTGGGGGGGTGGAGGAGAGGCATGCATGTGTCCCACCTTTCCATTTTGAAAAGGTGCTCACCCTACTGCCATGCTTTACTCCTGTCGATAGTACTGAATCCAGTTCCAATTTGATGCTTCCTACCACACACCTTTAGCTCAAGAACAAATCATTATAACATTAACCCAAGAAGTAGGATGCCTGTGACTGAGGCCCAGAGGTGGGAAGAATACTTGGTTCTGGTCCCTGCTACCAGGGCTTTTTTCTTTGTCTTTGTTTTAAAGTAATGACTATCTAATGTGAATTGTATAAACCATACTGGAAGCTGGGGCTAGAACCATTGACTCTGATCTCCTGGGATGTGCCTTACTCTCTCTGCATGATCTCCTGGTCCATGACTCCTGCATTTGTGGATGCCTAGCTTCAAGTGGAGCCCCGTAGAGTGCAAAAAAGCAGCAGCAGCAAGGTGTTTTCCTCAGACATAAAGGTAGGCGTGTTGGATTGTGAGTAAAAAGCACATAAGCTCTGGAGCCAGGCATTTAGAAACACTCCTGAGCTTAACACTTGATATTGTCCACCTTTAGATTTTACAAATCACCCTTTAAATGTTCCCGTTTCATTCCATTCTGAGTATAGAGACCTAAATGCCTCACATCTGTCAAACTGGGTCATTCTTTCACAGAAACATAAGCAGCCCTTTAAAAATATAGGATACTAGAGACCTAAAATTGGTCAAACTGGGTCACTGTCCTGGGCATGGTGTAGATTTTAAGCACGGAGGTACCTAAAAGTATCTCAGTACCTCTGGGTACATTTACACATGCACTTTACTGCAGAGTTGACTAATTCACACTGCAGTAAAGCATCATCACTGTCTACACAAGTTCCAATATTAAGGCACAATAGATTAACTATGCCATAAGTTAGTACAGTTGGAGACAGTGTGATCTTACAGTGCAATAATTATCTTTGCCCAAACACTCACAGACATGCTGACCGAGGCTGCTTGGGGCATGAGGGTGCTACAGTGAGGGGGCTGCCTGCTGTCCAGCCCTGCACTTCAGCAGCTTCATGCTCCCGACAGCCTCTCTGCCATCTGATGACACCACCCAGTGCCCAGGTTTGAGCCCCCTGCCAGTCTAGGGCTGGTCCACCCCAGCTCTAGCTTCTGCAGTCCCAGATATACGCGAAGCCACTGGACCCAGGAGAAGTTGACTCCAGTGCAAACCGCGTGAGAGTTTACAGTGTCTCACTATTTGCACCTGTAAATGCTACCTCTGAGACCAAAATAGATATGGCCTAAATCTTAGATGCAACATGGATCATAAGCATCAGCAAGAAATTGCAGGCAACATCAAAGGCTACTGTCCTGAAATTCAAAGTTTTATATCCTTTACAATTGTTTTTTATCTTATCTGATTTAATTGTGAATATTCTCACTATTGTACTAAAATCCTTTCCAATGCTATCTAGTGACAAAGTTACAAAGCTTCGTATGTGTTAGACAAACATTTTCCCCCTTTCATTAGTTGTAAAAGACACTGCTTTTACTTTTATTCTTTGAAAAATGATAAAAAGAAGTTCTTGGTTTACTTTTTCTATAGCACTGCTTCTTATTCATAGAATTATCATATTTCCTTTCATTAATTTAAACCTCTCTTTAAAGTGATCAACCCCAATCTTTTCCATGTTTCTCAACAGGGAAGCCTCTGTGTCTCCAGTAAATGTCTCTGCCTCTGTCTTTGAGCTATTTTTTTTATTATTATGTATTTGACTGGAGTTGAAATTTCTGTTTTTCTGGCAAACATCTATATTTACTGTCAGATATGCTGAAAATATGCTGTAAATCAATTCACAAGTGCTAGAGAATGATCACAAAATATCTATTTTCAAGTGTGAATACTTGTAAAGTAAAACTTGGCAGTTTCACAGAGGGCCAATCTAACCTGAACAGCAGCTTTCAAGGAAAGTTGACCTTTCTGAGCATCCTGATAAAAAAGGCTACTAGTGAAAAAATATATTCAATAGCTTAGCCTCTGGGATCTGCAACTGCCAGGTCTAACTGCTGCAGCTGCTGTCAAAGACAAAAATGAAGAAGGTGAGAGCAATAAGTTAAGCTGTGCCAAATTAAGGATAGAAGAAGGCAGCAGGATTAATGGGAAGAAAAATATATTTGAGCTCTGGTTAAAGCCCAAGCATGAATTCAGTTTTCGCTCTACAACAATAAACCGAGTGCAAATGTTAATAGAATTGTGTGATGAGACATTTAAGAAAGATGTGTACCTAAGCTTTCTAAATGAAATCCTCTGCTCCTTGCTTATTTACACGTTCTCTTTTCCTTTAATGCACGCAGGCTCTTGCTTGCTTGCTAAACTAAAACAAGCCAGAAGAAATCTAGAAATCAGCGGAAAGACTCCCATTGACTTCAGTGGGTTTTAGGTCACATTTCAGTTACTCTGGGTATGTGTACAAGGCACGGGGCTGTAGCAGAGGCACAACTAACAATTTATGTACCATGGACAAAACTCCTCTGTGTGGGAGGAGAGGATGCTGGGCACTGGAGAGTAGACAGCAGTGAGGGGGAGGAGGGTGATCCTACCCCTGCGACTCCAAACCCCTGATGCTACTGCTGTGTTCCCACATCTGGTGCTTATGGCTGTAATGCTTCTGTCCAGTCAAAGGGCCTGGAGAGGAGGGCTATTCTGGCACCCACTCTAAGTGGTGCCTGGGGCTGGTGCTTCCCTCACCCTCTCCTAGTTATGCTACTTTTGTGTAAAGATGCTATGTCTGAAGGGCCAGATTCTGTGCCATCTATTAGGCATCTAAGTGCAAAGCCTATCTTGCTCCAGCTTGCCTGACTTTCTGGAAACAATTAATGCACAAGATAGATGGATCATTTTCCTCATTGCATTTCTGTGACTGTCTTAAACCTAAGGTGATGACACGTTTCAAAGGTAGGTATATTAATATTTCATTCCGTCCTTCCTTCCTTCTTGAGAGTCAACCTTTTTTTTTCTCACCAAAATCTATGCATTCGCAAAAATTCATTATTATTCTACGATAAGTTGGTTAACTGTTTACACAATTCAATATTTTGATCACTTTTCTTTGGCTTAATCATATATAAGTCATCAGTTCAGGACAGCAGCAATTTGGGCCAGGACAGAGCAGGCCGAGGCTGGCAGGGGGCATGGGTGGGGGTGTCGGGTGATGGAGGGGCTGCCTGGGGCATGAAGTGCAGAGCTGTGTGGCTAAGCAGCAGGCAGGAATCTGGCTTCCAGCTGGCTGGGCTGACCAGGCACAATTTATACCCACAATCAGTATCCACATATGTGTTTAATCACAGTAAATTACCCCAGCGTAAGACAGTACTGTCCCAAACAGTGCTATCTTACTACAACGTTAATTAGTTTACTACAGCTTAATATCATCACGTGTAAATAGTGATACTTTGCAGCTACTTTTTATTAGTCTCACAGTTAAGTGCACATATAGATATGGCCAATCTGTGCCATTTTAATCCCATTTTGATGTTTATCTTGAATGAATGTGTAGTTATTAAATCTGCAGAGATAAACATGAGACTGCCATCTTGTTGCCCATATTCTGCTGACTGTATCTACTTCATGACCATTAATGACAGAAAATAAATTGAACAGATATAAGTGGAGGCAGAATTTGTAGACCAAATGGAAAAATTGCAATGACTGACTTTTAAAAGGCCTGGTGTTAACCAGACTCAATGTCATTTAAGTATGTTTGCGCAGATGGGCAAGAACAGCACTGGGATACTGTAAGGCTGTGGTCTGCAAAGTCTTCCAGGCATAACATGTACAGGATTTTAATGATAGAGTTTATGTATTGGCAGGGATCAGGACCGGTGTATCCAGGGGCAGATCTAAGGGGGTGTGCTGGTACATTGGCACCCCATTGTGATCGCTGCTTTACTGAAAGTTTAAAAGCAACTGCCTGGCAGTGACAGCAGCATTTCTAGCCGGCAGTGCTGAGGGAGACAACTGACTACATGGCTCGTTATAATCTATCTGGCCCCTACATTTCATTCCCCAAGTGTTAACAACCCTCTCTTCTTTTTAATGGTTTTGATGTTCCACCAGTCAAGCTATCTCCTGTTCTGCAATTCTGCTGTCTGTTCACTGATCCTGGTAGTACAGCACTTATTTCATTGTCCTGCAGTGTTTCTAGCTCATTCGAATGAAGTTATATTTGTTTTTGCTTCAATCTTGAATAAAATAATCCAGTCCTAATAAAGATTCTAGTTTACTTTTAAATATGTAGTGTTTTATATTGGATGGAGCGTCTCACCATCTGCATTCCCCTTTTCTAAATTCTATATCTGCCAATCTTTGTATCCAAGTCTAAATGGATACACTAGCAAAAAAAATCAGAGCAAAACAAAACAAAACAAAACAAAACAAAAACAAAGGGGAGAAGCTACTTCTATGCTTGGCAAGAGGACTTTTCCTGCATTTAATCAGGCATTTTATGCCTAATGGTTTTTTTCACTCCAGTCCTAATGTAGCAAAACCTTCAAGAACATCAGCAATCCCACTGAACATGTATAAACTAAGTCCTTTAACTGAACAAGTGCATTTATAAATTAATTTTTCAATCTCTTTTAACTTCCCCTATCCTTTTCCATTATTACCTTTGTTTAAAGTTTTAAATCTCCGCCTATTCATGTTCTTGAAATGTTATGGTCTCCTTTTTTTTCCTGATGCTCCTCTTCTCTTCCTTTCTCTCTTTTCCCATTTCTATCACATAGTTAGAAAACTGAACACCCTAAATTACCTCTGACATTTATTCTATGCTTTTTTTCCTGTGTGGTAACCTGCTTATATTCCTTTTTTTTTAAAGCCATATTATGAATTTAAAAAGATATATATTCCTCCAGCCTGCTCATTTTGAATAGTCTACTTAATTTTACTACAGCTTAATGTTGCCTAGCAACCCATTTCAGCACTCCTTGTTCATGCTGACTTGTCAAAGGGTATATATTTCCCATGGAGGAAATGAAGCCCTCACTTGTGTTGTTCCAGTTTTTTTTTCTCCAAGAATAACACTCAGTCTCTAGTCTCAGTTCATGACATTAAGTTAAAATTGTCTAGTTACCCATTCACGGTATCTGTCAGATGCTGGACTGTCCACAGAGACTGGCTGATACGTGACTACATAATATGTCAAAGTGAGATTAGTTAAGTGTTTGTTATTTAAAAGTCAAAGGGTTTAAGAACAGAAATTGTAATACATTCAAGATAGATCTTGATTGCCTAACCCCAGATGTGCCTTCTACAAAATTTCTGCCCATGCCCAAAGGATGTGTAATTGTCCTGAAATTATTTCATAGATTCCATAGACATTAGGGCTGGAAGGAACCTCTGTATATTATCGAGTCCAGCCCCCTGCCCGAAGGGCAGGAAGTCAGCTGGAGTCATAGGATCCCAGCAAGATAAGCATCCAAATTTATCTTGAAGGCATTCAATGTGGGTGCTTGAACCACCTTCGAGGGCAGGCTATTCCAGACCCTGGGGGCTGGGACAGTATAGAAATTCTTCCTTATGTCCAGCCTGAAATGGTCTTGCTGGAGTTTATAACTGTTCAACCTTGTCATCCATTCGGGTGCTTCAGTGAACAATTTTTCCCCCAGATCTTGGTGAACACTCCTGAAAAAATGTATAGGTGGCCATCAGATTGCCCCTGAGACTGCTTTTCCAGGCTAAATAGCCCCATAGCTCTCAGCCTGTCATCGTAGGGTCTGCTTCCCTGACCTCTGATCATGAGTGTGGCTCTTCTCTGGACTATCTCAAGCTTCTCCACATCCTTTTTGAATTGTGGAGCCCAAAACTGGATGCAATACTCCAGCTGTGGCCTCACCAAGGCTGAGTACAAGAGGAGAATGATGTCCCGGGATTTGCTTGAGAAGCAGCTATGGATGCAAGTCAGTGTTTTGCTCCCTTTACTAGCCACAACATCACATTGAAGGCTTATGTTCATCTTGTGGTCAATCATGACCCCTAAGTCCTTTTCATCCATAGCACTGCTGAGCCTATAAGGATGCTGCAGGTTTTTCCTCCCAAGGTGGAGAACCTTGCATTTGTCAGTGTTAAATGCCATCAGGTTCTCATCCACCCATTTACTGAGCCTGTCAAGATCTGCCGGGATTGCCCTCCTGTCCTTAGTGTGGATGCTAGGCACCATGACAATTGACTTCTATCAACCACCACCCTCTGGGTCCAAACATGGAGCCAATTCCCCAGCCAGTGGATCATGGTGGACCCGAGGCCACAGTTGGCCAGTTTTGCCAAGAGGTGATCATGGGATACCAGATCAAAGGCTTTTTTGAAAACAAGATATATGACATCAATCTCCTCTCCCTTGTCTAGGTGGTAGGTCACCTGGTCATAGAAAGAAATAAGATTGGTCAAGCAACATCTACCTGCAACAAACCCATGCTGGGTATCCCTCAGGATATTGTTAGCTCATCTGTTAAGGATGACATCCTTGATAATCTTTTCCAAGACTTTGCCCAGGATAGTGGTCAGGCTGATGGGCCTGTAGTGTGATGGATCCACTTTTCTCCCTTTCTTGAAGATAGGCCCAACATTGGCCTTCTTCCAATCTTCAGGGACTTCACCAGAGCACCAGGAGTTCTCGAAGATCCATGCCAGAGGCTGGGTTATGATGCTAGCCAGATCCCTGTGTACCCTGGGGTGTAGACAGTCAGGGCCAGCTGACTTGAAGGTGTCTAGCCTCTCAAGGTGTTCCTTCACAAGGTTAGCATTGATGGAGGGTAGGGAATCTCCCTCACCCAGGTCTCCCTGTCCTGTAATGGGTATGGGTGTCCAGTGGGACTGATGAAAGACCGACGCAAAGTACCCATTTAATAGGCTGGCTTTTTCTTAGGCGTCAGTTGTCAGTTGTCCCATCAGGTTTAGCAGGTGTCCAATATTACTCTTGCTCTTCCTCTGGCTCCCCACATATCTGAAAAAGGATTTTTCATTATCCTTAATACTTGTAGCTAGCTGGAGATCCATTACAGCCTTGGCTTTCCTGGTTTGCTTCTTGCAGGACTGGACCAGTGCAGAATATTACTCCGTGGAGGTGGATCCCATCCCCCATTCTTTGTAGGTCTTTCTTTTTAGCTGCAGGAGGTCTGCTAGTTCCCTGGAGAGCCAAGGGGGATGCTGTACCCTCTTGCTGCCTTTCCTCTGAAATAGAATAGCCTTAGATTGCACATCGAGGATTGCTCCCTTGAGGAGCAACCACTCTTCCTGAATTCCCCTCCCCTTAGGGTCATGGTCCTTTAGGGCCTTACCAACAAGCCTCCTGAGCTTGTCAAAGTCAGCCTTCCCAAAGTCAAGGACATCTGTATTGCTGACTGACTTGCCAGCTTTATGGCAGATGGTAAAGTTGATCAGCTCATGGTCACTGTCACCCAGCTTCCCATCGATCGTTAGGTCACTGATTATGTCATCTCTGGTTGCCAGTACCAAGTCAAGCAGTTGCAGGGGTCAACCTCAAGGGGTCAAGAGGTCAACCTCTTATTGGCCTGTAGACTTCTTGAGTCAGATAGAAGTCATCCATGCACCAGAGGAATCTTTGCGACTGCTCAGATTTAGCTGAGCACTCTTCCCAAGAGATGTCTGGGTAGCTGAAATCTCCTATGACAACCATGGACCAGGAACATGAAGCCTCAGCCAATTCCCTGATGAACTCCTGGTCAATCTCTTGACTTTGGGTGGGAGATCTGTAATAGACTCCCACATTGTGTCCCCTGTGCTGTGTTCCCCATGGATTTTAACCCAGAAGGTCTCCAGCCATCCTCGCTGGTTGCCAATATTGTCTTTCAGGGACATGTAGCTCTCCTTGACATAGAGAGCTACACCCCCCACCCCTTTTCTCTATTCTGTCTCTCTTGTACAGTGCATAGCCATCTATTCCTGTGGTCAAGTCATGGGTGGAGTTCCACCAGGTCTCCATTATCCCTATGATGTCATAATTATTTGTGTTAAGCAGGAGGACAAATTCCCAAGGAGGACAGAACCCTAGGGGACCCCCAGGGTGCAGTGCATGCCCATCCATGGCATGCCGCTTGTGGGCTGGCTATGGCTGGGACTGGATTCCCTAGGGCAGGGGTGCACAGGTAGGGCCTCAGGCCCTCCCACTCACCTTCCAGCACAAACGCTGTACTAACTCATGCACCAGGCAGACAAGTGTGCCTGTTTGTGCAGCCTGTTCATGAGGCTCTGGTCATATGGCTCCCTGGGGGGCTGGGCGAAGTAGGGGCCAGGGTGGGGCAAGACTCTCCCCAGTTCCTAATCAGCTGCCTCCCTGCCGCTGAGCTGGGCTAGTCCCCCCGCCCCTACCATGGCCCCGCTTACCTCCGGCTGCTGCTGGGAGTCGTCCGGGGGGGGGCTCAATGGCACTTGGGGGTCACTGGGGGGCTTTGGGGTCTGGGGGCACAACTGGATTTCACCTGTGCATCTCGCATCATTCCCTAAGTCTCTCTGAAGCTTTTTTCCTTTGACAGGGCCCTTTAAATTACACGCATGCGTAGTGGGCCTGCCTCCAGCACCTGTAGTACTCCCAGGTGAAAGGGGGCACTTCCAAGGATTTGGGGGACCCTGCCTGCCTGAAGAGGGGTCAATGAGTACCCCCTCCCCCCTCTACTGTCCCCCTGGGGGCCTGGGCCAGGTAGGGGCTGGGGCAAGACCCTACCTGGTTCCTAATCAGCTGCCTCCTTGCAGCTGAGCTGGGGTAGTCTCCCACCACAGCCCCACTTACCTTCAGGTGCTTTATGATAAAGCATTTCATACAATTCATGGGGCATGTCTACATGAGATGCTATGTTGCTGTAGCAATGAGTTATGGTAATGTAGCTCCTCACTATGGCAACATAGCATTGGTGGGCACAAACTGTGATGGCAACACTGTTGCACAGTAGCAACAAACTGCTGTGCAATAGCTCATTGCTACTATACAGTAGGGTTGGAAGCTACCTGTGTGCCTCAGGGACTGTGCAGTACTAGTGGTAACTGCACAGTTATTTACTATGTGCTAACAACTGTGCAGTCAGACACATGTATAGATATGCCTGGGCAGTACTTTTAATCAGAAATGCTATTTGGTAATCAAATCAAAGTGTGTTGCAGAACACACAGAACAGACTTATTACACATCTTTTATCTCAATATTTTTAGAAAATTTCAAATATTGTTTTAATTAAATTCTCTATAATTAAGTCACAATCCTTCATAATGAACACAAGCGAAAAAACAGGGCAGGCGAACACATTAAACTCAGCTAACATTTCCCTTTAATGCCTACTGGAGATAAGATGGATGATGTTTCTAGAAGTAAATGAAGAAAAATGCCTACTATTAAACATTGCTTTACAAATATATTTGGAGAAATGGTATATTTTTCAGACAAGTAAAAAACTAGTTCTTCAGCTTCTTCCTTTAGCTCAAGTAGTAAAATCCTGTGTTTCGCCTTTGTTTGTTTAACTCTTTTCTTTCCTTGTTTCTTTTGCTCATTTTGTGTGTCTTCTTTTGATATAGTTAATTAATCAGAGTAGATATTGGTTAGTTTGTGCACCCTTACTTATATCAGTGAGAACATATACTCTCACAAGTAGTTCTGTTGACTGAAATTTAGCTCTAAGAGCAAGACCCAGTTACTTCATATTTCACTGGATGCATCTACACATGCTATTAGCATGGAACTATACACTCTGGTGCATATCACACTGGAGCTTACGGCTACTGGGAGCGCCATTTTCACGTGTCTAGGACCTCAGCATGTTGATCCAGGTTGGAGAAGCGCCAGCTGGAAGGGGGTGCAGGGGTTCAGTCTGCCAGCCTGGGTCTTCTCCACCCTGACTCATTATGCTGTGGAGGGGCTGGCTGGGGCATGAGTGTGCAGAATCTCTGTTGTGCCCCAACCGGCCTTGTCAGCATCTATATGTGTGTTGCTATTCAGTAAACGATGCCACCACAGAATAACCTACAACAGTGTTTATTAGCTTACTCCAGCCTAATAGCACCAAACGTGTAGACGCAGAGTCTTTACATGTAGATGCAGTCTCATCTGACCCCTGCAGTCTTTCCTGCCCTAGTGCAGGAAGGCTGGATCTGATGATATCAAGAGGTTCCCTTCCAACTCCAACATCTACCAATCTATGAATCTACTGTGGAGTTAATTAGGCAGCTCCACAGTAAACATCTCGTGTAGACATGCCCACTGAGTGGTATCTTAATCCATGAGTGAGCCATTAACTTCAGTGAAACTACTTGTGGAATAAGGTATTCCTAGACAATGATAAGGATCTGACCCTGAATGTTGATACAATATTTACTAGAGAAGCCTGATCCTGTCGTAAGCAACAATAAACAAAGCAGGCCTATATTTGTTTATAGCATTTCAATTGTGTTAATTTTTTGTCTGTTTTATTTTTAAACCAAAATTTCTCAGACCCGTATTGCTATTACAGGGTTATAAACTAGGGAATGTTTAGAGGGTATAAGATGCTACCCTCCAACAATTCTCACATCCATTAATGTGAGTCTTTCAGTTGGGCTTTTTAAAGGTGTCCAAAGGAGTTATTTATCCAGCTTTCACCTGAATTTCAAGTAGTTGTCTGCTTGTCTCAACTGCCTTTGAAAATTACAGCCTTGGTATTTAGAGTGTCATGCTGTTCACTTCATTCACCAATATGTTTTTCACTGCATTGCAGCTCAGCATCAGATTATGATGATTAACTAGTATGGTAAAATTACTCTAGTACATTTAAAATTAAAGGAATGGTATCAAATACAGTATCAAATACAGAAGCCTGGGCTTCAGCAAGCATCTTTTCTACCTCAACTTCCTTTCCCTAAGTTTGAAAATCTTGTAAGTTTTTAAAACAAATCAAATTCAAGAAAATGTAATGAAAATGTATCCTTCATTTTTAGCATGAACTGAATGATCTCATCTGTTAGGAGCATGTCCATATTGCTTCCACAATACTTTTCAGGGGCATAGCTGGGCAGCTGTACCCTGAACAGCTGTGCAACACCCAAGTCAGCACTGGCTGCCATGATGCCAGTCAAAGCAGGCACACAGTTACATGAAGTCTTGGGTATTTTTGAACCTCCTCCCCTTCACCCTACCACAGACAGCACCTGGGGCTGCTGCCCTAGTCACTGCCCATTAGTTACTCAACTGGCACTTTTGCATACAGATGCTGAGTTTGATTTAAAAATGGACACTCTGTTGGATCTACTGATCTGTTAGATTCACATCTTCCATGGCACTCTGCAGAGAAACGTATCCCGATCACCCAGTCAAACTTTGTCCATACCAAATCTATAAGTGGGACAGTTGGAGTGTGAGTGAGTAGGCAGGCCATGCTTCTTGACAACATTTTCTGAGGGCAAGTCATCATTGGAATTGGTTCTCTAGGGTAGCTGTGGGATTGCCATCACTGGCAAGTAGTTGGCTCTGATGATTTGGATGGGGATAATCCTGCCATGAATAGGGGTTAGAGTAGGAGCAACTGTCTCAAAAGCACCACAGAAGCAGTACAGCAATATCCAACTCTAATGGATTCCCAGTATTTCAGATTTACCCTTGATAATTCAAACAATATTATGGTGAAAAACATCACAGTGCATTTTGCATGGCATATATTTTACAGTGAAGAAAACATTTCAAAAAGCTTTTAACAATTTAATTAGGTCTCAAAGGGGACAAAAATGACCGGGATAAAATGTATTGGGGCTTTAGGCCAAGGGTTTCTTTGGTAGATGACAAGGATTATTTTTCAGGACCACAAACTAGCTTCTTAATCACATTGGAAGCTAGGTTGCATAAGAGACACTTGAAGCTATCAGCAAGAAGTTGAGGTTGGCTGAGTTACCTGCTGGTTTGATGAAGGAGATCTGCTTTTCCTTGCAATAATACTGTTAGTTTTAGGGTATGACTATTATAATTTAAATATGGTCTTTGTTCTGAGCCCCTTTTGATAACTAGTAAGTTTAAATGCTTTCATTTCCCCCCCTGTTCCAAAGTGAAGGATTGTATCTGATTCAGCTCATTTAAAAAATTGTCTTCACTCTGTCCCAAAGAGCAAGAGACAAGCATAATACAGACACATAAAGCCAGATCTTAATTTGCTTCTCAGACAAGCTGCTCACATGACCAGGGTTGGTAGGCTGATTCTGTTTAGCCAATGGAGGCACATAACTCATCTCTTCTTTCAATAGGGAGTGCAGAGCACTACTGGAGATACATCCCTACACTTCACCCTGCATAATCACAGGACTCTTCCATGCTTTTCAATGGTCACCATGTAAATTACAGAATTTATACTGAAGCAAGGAAGCCTGAGTGATGAGTCACTAAGCCAATTTTTGAAAAAGAAGGCTTGACAACATTCCCTGCAATATCTTCTGTGATCCTGACAGATGAGTAGTCTGTGACTTTTGTTATTGCTGCCCCTTAAGCCTAGCACATCTTTCTCATAGATCAGTACTATATCAAGCTCAAAGGGGTAAGTGCCCTCTTTGAGCCTCACAGGACAAGTGCAAAGCCCTGCACTTAGGAAGAAACAATCCCATGTACTGATACAAGCCGGGGGCTGACTGGCTGGGCAGTAGCTCTGAAAAAAAAGGACCTGGGGGTTAAAGTGGATAATAAGCTGGATATGAGCCAACAGTGTGCCATTGGTGCCAAGAAGCTTAATGGCATACTGGGCTGCACTGGTGGGATTGTTGCTAGCAGGTCAAGGAAAATGATTCTTCCTCTCTATTTCGGACTGGTGAGGCCACGTCTAGAGTACTGTGTTCAGTGTTGGGTCCCCCACTACAGAAAGGATGTGTATAAATTGGCAAGAGTCCAGTGGAGGGCAACAAAAATGGTTTGGGACCTGGGCACATGACTTTTGAGGAGAGGCTGAGGGAACTGGGTTTATTTAATTTAGACAAGAGAAAAGTGACATGGGATTTAATATCAGTCTTCACCTACCTGAAGAGTGGTTTGAAAGAAGAAGAAGCTAGGCTGTTCTCAGTGGTGGCAGATGACAGAACAAGGAGCAATGGTCTCAAGTTGCAGCAAGGGAAGTTTAGGTTAGATATTACAAAACATTTTCTCATGAGGAGGGTAGTAAAACACTGGAACAGGTTACTCAGAGAGGTTATAGCCTCTCTATCTATGGATGTTTTTAAGACCTGGCTAGACAAAGCCTTGGCTGGGATGATCTAGTTGGGGCTGGTCCTGCTTGGAGTAGGGGGTTGGACTAGATGATCTCCTGAGGTTCCTTCCAATGCTAATTTTCTATGATTCCATAATTTTATGCCATTGCTGGTGTCTACATGAGAGGTGTTAATGTGCTTTAGTTTAAGTTACTGTGCAGTACAGTTGCATTTCTACACATATGTGCCTTTATTGGGGCAGTAACTTAGGCTAACTGTAGGTACCAAATTTAGTTGAAATTAGTTTATACACAATAATGCACGTATAGGCATGACAAAGAGATAACTTTAGTGCTGGGTCTGGCCAGCCACTAGGGATCTGGTCTGAGCCCAGCCCAGGGCTTCTGGCTGGCTGTCTCTCCTACTCCAGAGCCATCTTTTGCTTCTGCAGGGCCAACATCTAGATGTGGGGTAGAGGCCACCAGCCCAAGCAGGGATATGAGCCTGGGTTGTCACCACCCACCACTGGAGCCTTCTGGATGTGTATGCTGTGCCAGCGGCACACGAGGGATTGAACTGTCCAGCTATGATAACTGGTGATGGTGGCAGAGGAATGAGAGGTGTAGAAGCAGGCCTGGTGAGTGGAGGATGTCACCCTGGTGGAACCATAGGACTGGGTGCAGCTGGACTACTGGGTCCAAATGGAAGCCCTGGAGTGGGGTGCCTGCTCCAGCAGCAGGAAGATGCTGACCACTAGGCCATGGACACCCTTCTGGCCCTGGCAGCCACATTCATATCTCCCACTACACAGCCCCCACCCATGACCCCTGGGAAGGGGTTAGTATCATAGTATCATAGTATCATAGTAGTTAGAGTCGGAAGGGACCTGGGCAGATCATCTAGTCCGACCCCCTGCCTTGGCAGGAAAGAGCACCAGG
>JAGPOW010000099.1:578429-591974 GCA_030014935.1 Caiman crocodilus
AGACCTGGACAGGTTGGACAAGTGGGCAGAAAACAACAGAATGCAATTCAACAAGGAGAAATGCAAAGTGCTGCACCTAGGGAGGAAAAGTGTCCAGCACACCTACTGCCTAGGGAGTGACCTGCTAGGTGGCACAGAAGTGGGGAGGGATCTTGGAGTCCTAGTGGACTCCAAGATGAACATGATCTGGCAGTGTGATGAAGCCATCAGAAAAGCCAATGGCACTTTATCGTGCATCAGCAGAATTGGTGAGTGCACCAAGGCGCCCCCGGGGGTTACAAGAAACAATGGCCACAAGCAGAGAGCAGATTTAGACTAGACACTAGGAAGAACTTCTTCACAGTTAGAGTGGCCAAGGTCTGGAACGGGCTCCCACAGGAGGTGGTGCTACCTTGGGGGTCTTCAAGAGGAAGTTAGATAGGCATCTAGCTGGGGTCATCTAGACCCAGCACTCTTTCCTGCCTATGCAGGGGGTAGGACTCGATGATCTATTGAGGTCCCTTCCGACCCTAACATCTATGAATCTATAAGGGTGTGGAACAAGTTGCAGGGCTAACATAGAGGACATATATAATGGATGCCCACAGATTGTTGTATAATCAAAGAGAAAGAATTGGTGGGCTACCATGTATTTCCTTTTAATTTAATCAATTAAAATGGTAAATGTTCAGACAAATACATGGTTAAACATAGTAGAAATAGAGGCAAGTTGCTCAGGTTGACATATTTCTGGATGCTATTTGGACTCTAATATGACAGCTATCAAGAGCAAACTGCATTTGAAGGAACTGAAAGCATTTAAAGCTACTTTGTTCATAATGCAAAAACAAGCTATGCAGCCACCCATTCATTTTAATTTGCATATTAATTTGCCATGATCCTGCTGACAACTTGTCCATAACCATTCCCTCCAACTACTAAGGCACCTAAATTCTACTGGCATAAATGTAAACGGAATAGGACTTTCAAGCTCACACAGCTGAACATTGTGTTTGTGCCCAAGGTTTCAGCATCAAGACCTTCTATGGCCATGTCTACATCATGCATTTAAAAAGCCTGACAACAGTATCTTTAAATATGCTGCTTCTCTCTCCTCACCTGCAACTGGAAGCACTGGAGCAGTATCCCTGCAGTGCCAAAGATGGAGTGGTTTGCAGAGCTGAGTGATAGTGACAAGTATCCCACACACTTGTGTTTCATAGTTGTGCATGCATTGTCTTTGGCTGGGGATGATGGAAGTTCAATTGAAGTAGCATGGCTTATTAAAGATGCCACTTATAGGCACAGTAAATTTGAAGTCTATGTATGGTGCATATGGGATTAAATGGGACATAACTGTTAGGGCTGTGTGAAGCTTTGGTCCCTGATTTGATTTGGTGGAGATTTGGCCCAATTCGGCAGTCAAATCTCTGAATCTGAATCGAATCAGGAGACCCTTTCATCTCTCTGAATCAAATTGGAGTTCTCTGAATTGATACATAGAAATTTGTAAAGATTTGGAGATTCAGACATAAATGCAGTTTTAAATGCTTTTTCTACATACCTCAAGGCAGCAGGTGGCTCATAAATGCTGCGATGCTGGGGCAGATGGAGAATCCCACAGGAGCATGGGGGACACCCCAGAGTGCTTGGCAGCAGACCCAGAAGTGAACCAGAAGACCTTCTGGTTCACTTCTGGGTCTACTGAGGAGTACGCTGGCCCCTCCCCACACTTCCCTGGCTTGGTGACTGGTGCCTCTCGGTCTGGGGAAGCACCTGGGGTCCCCCCATGGCTGATCACTGAGCCAGGAGAGCACAGGGGGTCCTCCAGAAGTAATTCTGGTCCACTTTCAGGTTCGCTGCTGAGCACCCAGGGGGCTTCCCACACTCCTGTAAGATGCTCCATCCACCTCAGCATCACAACATTCACAAGCCATGCCTGGTACATCAAGATATGTAGGAAAAATAGTTAAAGCTTTGTCTATGGCTGAATCCCTGATTCTCCAAATGAGCATAAAATCTTCAGATTTGGATTTGGCTGAATTGATTTGGGGACAGTGATCTGACTCAATTAATCAAATCACTGTCCCCAATTTGGGCTGAATCCTGATCGAGTACAACCCATTTTGCACGCCCCTAATACCTGTTGCTGAAAGGTCTCACAGATTTCTTTTGAATCACTCTACAGGTAGTTGAAGGCTACTATTAAATTCTCTTTTTCAGACTAAATAAACCCAGTTCCCTCAGTCTGTCCTCAGAAGTCATGTGCCTCAGCTCTCTAACCATTTTCACTGCCCTCCACTGGACTCTCTCCAATTTATCCACATCCTTTCTGTGTCCAAAACTGGACACAGTACTCCAGATGTGGCCTCACCAGTGCTGAAGAGAGGGGAAGAATCACTTCCCTTGATCTGCTGGCAACATTCCTACTAATGCAGCCCAGTATACCATTAGCCATCTTTGCAACAAGGGCACACTGTTGTCTTATATTCAGTTTATTATATCCACTGTAACCACTTGGTCCTTTTCTGCAGAATTGCTGCTTGGTCAGTCAGACCCTAGCCTGTAGTGGTACATGGGGTTGTTCCTTTCTAAGTGCAGGACTTTGGACTTAAACTTTTTGAACCTCATGAGATTTCTTTTGGCACAATTTGTTGAAGTCTCTTTGAATCCTAACCCTCCAGTGTAGTTACTATTTGCCCCACCTTTATGTCATCTGCAAACTTGCTGAGGGTGTACTTGCTGAGGGTGTACTTCCAGGTTGGTGATGAAGATATTGAACAAAACTAATCCCAAGGCAAAATCCTGGGGCATTCCACTTGATACCAGCTGCTAACTAGACCTTGAACAGTTGATTACTTTCCTCTGAGCCCAATGATCCAGTCAGTTTTCTATTCCCCTTACAGTCCAAACATCCAACCCATGTTTCCTTACCTTGCTTGTGAGAATGTCATGGGAGACCATATCAAAAGCTTCACTAAAGTCAAGGTATATCATGTCCACTGCTCTCCCCACATCCACAGAGCCAGTCATTTCATCATAGAAGGCAATCAGGTTGGTCAGGCATGAATTTCTCCTGCTGAATCCATGCTGACTGCTCCTGATCACCTTCTTCTTTTCCAAATACTTAGAAATGGACTCCTTCAGGAAATAGTCCACAGTTTCTCCAGGGACTGAGGTGTAGCTGACCAGTTATGTAGGTTCCAGTTCACCTCCAGCCTGCATACTGCTCCTTTACGCAGCTCTTTACGCATTCTGCTCTCTCCTGTGGGCTTCTAGCAGCTAGTGGGTACTCCCTCATAGGTTAAACACCCGTAGCTGGGCTTTTATAGCTGGGCTGTCTGCTCCCTCTCAAAAGTGACAGACCACCCTGTTACAGTCAGAAATGACTTTTTCATTTATTTTAAAATTTTGATTTTGGTTAATAATTTTAAAAGAAAGGTAGAATGGCCCTCTCCATTAGACCTGCTGGCTTTTGATATTCTTTGCCTATGGTAAATATATTTTATTTTTCTACCGTGTATTTTCTTCTGAGCTCCTGCTTGGACTGAGAATCTGCCTTATCCTCCATGGCAGCCTTCAAAGCATAAATGAATGCAGCAGATCATTTTGGTTGAAAATAAGGTTTATGATATTTGAAGAAATCTATTGAAAAATAAGGGCAACTTTAAAGACAACATAAATCCAATCTTGCAAACATCATTAATCACAGATTATCTAATAGAACAATCAAAATGAAAGTAAGAACTTTGTGCATGAACATAGACATTGGAGTTTCTTAGTGTATTGTTTATTAACACTAATATTTTCCCACATAGCAGTTGTTTATTCTACTATACACTACTGTGTCAAAATCAAGTAACATCTTTTTATATATAGAAACTTTTATATCAATCCATTAAACAAAATGGAATATGCCCTCAAACTCAGAAAAATAGTGAGCAAAAACCCCTTTTATAAATGTGTCATTTCAAAATTTTTCATGTACTTAATTATAACGGTAATAGTTGCCTTGGAATACCTATGAGAGATTGAGAGATTACATGGAAAAAGATGGACATTCATATACAATGAAATAGGATGCTTTGAAAATGCATTTCTCCACATGAACTGGAAAAATGTTTCAAGTGAGTTATTTCTTTTGAAGTTATATGTTTCTTTTAGCAACGTAACCAAAATAGGGTATGAGAGTAGCCATAACTTCATGAGATCATGAATTGCAAAATCGGTCTTCATTAGACATGAACAAATAATTAACCATTTCACCTCAAATTGTGGCAAAACAGAACCAATTCTGCCTTCAGATGGAATGCTACCTTAGGAGTGGGTGGAATTTGCTAATTGTGAATTAATTCTAAATTGTGTATTCTGCTTAAGAACAACATGTAGTATAAGAATATAGTTTACATTTTCTCCTTCCTCCTGAGGAAGGAGGGAAAGACAAATACAAGAACTGGGATCTAGAAAAGTACATACCGAAGAAAGTTGCAGTACGTAGAAAACAAAATCTAGACAATTCCATAGCTGCATAAATCTAATTCTCCACTACTTTTAGGTGCCTGGCTCTTCTACATAGCCTCTTCAGAAGTAATGGCTGTCTTCCTCACATAGACTATACTCATAGCCTGTGTAATGGGCAAGGTGTCACACTTTGTCCTCTGCGTGGTCTGTCCCAAGGACGTCCTGTATCTTAGACCTTGAAATAAACAAGAACTACAGTAGCCGTTACAGCATGTGTCATGGGCCTTCCCCCAAAAGGGAGTCAAGATCATACTCACTGGCCTCATTGTACCCATTTTATAGACCACTTAAGTGACAACTCAAAATGACAGCTTCTTTCTGATGTGCTTCATATGTGTATTCAGATTACTTCAAAGACCCTTGTTTAGGCACATGGGTAAACAAGCACGTCCAGTTGATTTTGTTTTTTTAACTGCTGGGACTGTGTTCAAGGTGGCTATTGTGAGGGGAGCTAGAGGATGTGCTTCCTCTACCTACCTTAAGCTGAACTACAAAGTCATTCAGAGTGAAAGCATATGCTTTGCTTTGTATATATAGAAGACTTGCAAAGCAAAAAAAGTAATAAAAATGATAAATGCTATAAGAAACTGAAGAAGTAGTAAAGAAATTTCCCTGTTAAAAATAATGAAAGTAGAAAACAATGAGCTGGTCCCATGGTCCCAGACTGCAAACAATTTCACAGTTAAAGAAAATGGAAAAAATGATTGTAATGTAAAATTATTTTCATATCCATGTTCAAGATCAGGGCAAGGAAATTTGCAGTTTTGCATCTTGAACGTTCCCTTTGTATTGCTTAAAGGCTAAGTTAAACATTTTCCATTGACATCACTAGTCCAGGTGCAAACCTTTGGGTCCTGATTTTCAAAGGATTTGAACACCTCTTTCTCCACCTGTACATTCTAGAGCTTGAGCATAGCTGCTTCAGGAATGAAAGTACTCCCAATTAGCTTCTCTTTTAACATTTTGGCCTTACATTTCTCTCTAGAATCAGGTGAGATGCAGTGCATTGATTCATAAAGGCATCTAAAAAATAGCTGGTTAAATATTGCTGTGGTGAAATTCACAGGAGAAAATAAGATATATGTATTTAGAGCAATATTTAACCAGCTATTTATATGTACATAAACCAAAAACAACTGCTGAAGCTACATACTTCAGCATTTAGAAATACAGTAGTGTATTTCACTGAAGAAAACAAGCATATAAAGAGTAAATATGTAAGATCTTTTAGCTATTTTTTCTGTTCCATGCTATTTTGTTGCTGGATGCTCTTAGACTATTTGAGAAATGGGAGGATGCGGGGGAGCAAGGTTGACAGAAGGGGGACCAGATAAAGTGATTGCATAGTGCTGTGCATAGAAAGGAAAATGGAGCAGTGACAGACTTTGTAGAAGTGAAAGAAAAGATAATGAAAAACCAGGTGTTGAGTAACATTATAAGAAAGATATTTAAAAAAGTCCTTGGTATAGAAACTAAAGACAGCGCAAGCATGAGAAAAGAAAATTGACTATGTTTTTTCTATTGTCCCGAAGAAGTAAATAGAAATGTTACTGAAGGGGAAAAAAGGGGTGATTGTTACAATACAGCTGACGTCTGGAATAAAGAGTCAGAGCGTGATACTTTGGGTGACAAATACTTTCATTCGTAGTGCAAACACAGAAAAATCAATGGATTTAGACCAACACTTTCAAAGTTTCCAAAGCTTGTAGGCCTAGTTTGAGATGCCTTACACAAGATGCTGACTGCACAGTAGCCTGGTACTATTGCACAGTAGTCTTGCATGACAAAAACAATGATGATATGCTACTGCACAGTAATGTTGCTAAAAAGGATTTCACCGATACTACTGCTCAATAACTCAGGTTACTGAGCATTTATTTCATATTTGTTTATACCAGTATTAAATAAATGAGCAGTAACAACTGCTCAGTAGCGTCTCATATAGATGCAGCCCTTGAGACTTGAGTGTGGTAAGCTTTTGTCTTGTGTTACCAGTATCATTGTTGCTATTGTCCTCATCAGGTATTATTGATGTGTTCTCAGTGCTGAAGTCTCAGGAATTGTGGTGTTGACAAAGTCTCAGTCAGGTGATTCCAGCACCAATCTCGTCTTAGACAACGACCACAGGCTCAGTTCAGTTGCAAAGATTTAGCCAGGTTTATTGTCTACAAGAACATTCCTAGCATATTTTGGCCTAACAAGTACATCAGACCAGGAATTACAGCATTTGTGCCTGTGACAAGGTAGTCACAACTACACCACACAGGATCCCCTAGGCCACTTCAAATTTCCCATACTTTCTATCCTTTTTTATACACTGATCAAATCAAATTAAGTATTTGCATTCCATCTGCATCTTGAATTTCTCAAAGCATCCTGTACCATGGGTTTCTTCACATCCTGACCTAAGTGTTCCTGTTCTAGTCTTATCATACAGGCACTGGGATATCCTACACTTTGTGCAGCCATCTCCCCCTTCCAGCTTCTGGCGCACGTGCCAAGTTTTGCTTATGTAAAGAGCTCATGCATTGATCAGGTTTTCTGGCCAGGCCTACTTTGACCAAAGCTTTAGCAAAGTCTTTGTGATCTCATTACCGGAGGAGTGAGTGCATCTACCTCTATAAATTGAGAGAGATAATGATTCTGTGTAGCTCATCTTTAAATATAAGGCATGCTCTAGATGTGCAGAAGGGGCCTCACAGCCATCAAGTCCAGTTTCGTGCACTTTCAGGCAAAAATTTTTCCACAAGTTCATCTACTCGAGGGTGTTAAACTAATTTAGCCCCATGGGCTAGATGAGTGGTGCAGTGCCATTCCTGCAGGAAAAAGCAGGCCCATAATCCAGTTGGCCTTCCCCCTACTGGATTCAGTGTACACAGTGCCCTCTCTGGCCAGTCACACTAGAGCAGCTGGTGGGGGGAAGAGGTGTTGTCATATGGAGTGCAAGTCCTGGAACATGTAGAAAGGCTGGCGTCTATTTGTTGAGCCAGTCCACACACATCGATCAGGTATTAGTCCTGGAAAGTCCTGGAACTTCTAGATGCATACCACATGCAGTGCGTGTGATACCCACCCTGGACAGGCCGGGGCAGACATAATGGGTCCCAGGCCAGCTCTAGCATACTCTGCATGTGGCACATATCCCAGGACCCGCATGTGGGCCTATCTGGCACATGGCACGTGCTGCATGTTATATGTGGGTCAACTCCAGATCCAGGGGCAGCACTGGGGGCAGATAATGGGCCACATCCATAGGCCATAGCTCTCAAATCTCTGATCTACTTTGTTCAGCCACAGAGAACCAGCTAAAAACCCTATAACATACCAGTGTAGGGGAGCCAAGGATATCACTAATTGCCATCCTACCGGCTGGGGGAAGCAATAAAGTTATAGATAATATATTAAATAGGGTGGCCGGCAGTGGTGTTAAACATTACACATTATGGCTGCATACAGACATTCTTGGAGTTAGACTGTACAGATATTCCTCCAGCCCCATAGCTGGAAAGCTTCATAGGCAATTTCTATAGCCAAGGGGCACCAGATGGCAGCTCCCTGGGACATGTCTGCCCTTAGGAGAGCTCATTAATCGACTGTCTGCCCTCTCTTCTGCCTGGGAAGGGGGTAGTTTATTAAGTGGCATTTGGCAGTGACTGAAAAGCAGCAGCTGTCATAGACAGCCCTGGGACGACTCCAATCCTGGGAGAATGCACCTCAACCCATCAATCACGTGACTGGCAGGAAGAAGCCATTCTCCCAGGGTGGGACCTCTCTCAGCTCTGCTCCTTGCACTTTTCTCAGACCACCTGGAGGAGTGCAGATAGGGGGGACCAATTAGCTACTGTTGCAAGGCTCAGGGAGCCTTGCTGAAGGGGCATAGCAGCTTATCTCACCCTGCCCTGCTCTGCTTCAGGCTGACAGCACAGTGAGGTGTGAGGAAAAGGCATTTTGCTGTGGCAGGAAGGCTCCTCAGCTTGCCATGCGGTACAGCAGCCTGCCTTGATCAAGTCTGCCCTGGGTCAGCGGGGCACTAAGGGGAAGCCAGTGGGGATGGGAGTACATTTCAGGAAAGCCTCTGCAAGGTGGGCTTCTAGCCCCTCTAGCTTTTAAACCCTGCCCTCACCAATCATCTGAGTGGAGTGGGGAATACAAGGGAAGCCAGTGCCAGTGCCAGCCCCTACCAGCTTCTTACACCAAGTCTCCTGAAGAAGAATTCCTGGTGTGAGAAGCAAGCAAGGAACAGCTTGAGGCTGCTTCCCACCCTGCCCTTCCTCCCCTTCTGTCTACAGCAGGGCAGAGCAGCAGTTTTCAGAAGGGAGGGATGGGGGCCTCCAGAAGGCCCTAGCCTCCAGAAAGCACGTGGACCTTTTCTCTGGGTTTCATTTCTCCTGGTTCCCAGGGGGTGCATCTTCATGTACATTTACTGTGCAGTAACTGGTTTTTGGGCCAGTGTCTACACATGCAGCCATTAAAGTGCAGTAATACTGTGTGTGTGGACTGACTTAGGGCTAAAATTATTCCCAAGTTAGTACATACAAACAGAGTTACTGCACAGTAAGTTGTCTACATGTGCATTATTGCATACTAATTAATCAGGCTCAAGTTTTATACCTGCATCCAAGTCAGTGTAAGTCACTATAGTTAATGCACAGTATGGGTATGCATACGTAGACATACAGCTGTACTGTTCAGTAAATTTAGGTTATTGAGCAGTAACCTAAATTACTGCACATTAAATGCTCACGTGTAGGTGTGCTCAGGGGGAGTTAAGCTGGGAGAAGTGTGCAGACATTCTGTCTCCTGGGGGGAGACTATCCTGGGAACAATATAACCCTGGTTGTTCCTACTATACTAAACCCCACAACCCCAGAAACTGGTACAGGAAGCAAAAAAAGGAAACTCCCATTTTTATATAGAAAATGCTAGGGTTCAGGGTCACAAGCCAATGGGCTATGGAAAAAGGAACAGGTAAATAAACATTAACATTAAAATACAATTAGGGAGCAGGTAACAGGCAATAAGTAGCAACACTGGTGAATTCACTCAAGTACAGGTAGCACTAACACTAGTACATACACTCAAGAAACTTTAAACCCTCCCAGACTTCTGGAAGTGCCTAAAACCAGCCTCTAGTCTGGAGTCCTCAATTGCAGTCTTCACATGCTTCCATGTCCAAGTCCTGCTGCTCCGGTCCGTGGTCCCAGATCTGTCACTCCTCCAGGATCTCCAGCTATGCATTCCCTTCTGCCATTGTGTCCTGCACTCTGCCACTGCTTTCTGCACCCTCTCCCTTTGTCCCCAGGGGGTTGTAGTCTACATGCACTCAGCACAGCTTTGCAGGACTGTTTCTCTTGGGGACTTTTGGAACTTCCAGTTCAAATCCAGTCATCTGGGCTGCTTCCCTGCTGTTGCATATGCACATTGAAATGCATTACATTCAGTTCACACAGTATATTACACTAGGTTATTTTTCTCCTGGAATGGACATTTTTGCTCTCAGAGAAAAAGCTTAAACATTTGCACACTTTTACTTCGACTTGGAGAACCGAGATTCCTCCAGTAGAAACTGAACATTGGTATGTGGCCTGTTAGTTTACAAAATACATGAGACATTCAAGAATTCTTCCGTTTGATCTCAAACCAGATTGTTTCATCTGACAAACTATTCTTTTATCATGACTCATGCATGCAGCACTAAAGTAGTACAAGCCCATGAATAAGGCTGTATTCTTCCATTGCTCTGAACCGTTTTCTCTTCGAGTAAACAAAAAGTAAGATTTTGATATCCAGCCATAAGGGCTTTAGTACTGGTAGAACGCAACTATGTTTGATTACATTTCTGTCATGATATAGTTTTACTTTGGTAATAGTTTTACAGAGTGCATTTATATGCTGATTCTGGTTCTAATTACTAGGACTGCATGAAATTTCACCGGCTGTTGTATTTTGATGCTGTTTTGACTTGTATTGAGCTTGAAACAGTGGCATTGAAATGAATGAAGGGCTTCAAAACAGCCTCAAAATGAAATGAAGGCATTCAAAACATTTTGAAAGTTTTAAAAAGTTTTGAATTTTGAAGCTGAAGCTGGGCTTGCCTGCAAGGAAACAGAAAGTAAGGAGAGAGAGGGAAGTGGGGGAAAAAGGAGAGAAGGACTGCTCTGATATGGACTGTGTAGCTGGCCAGTGACTGTCATCCTTCCCTGTTGTCCCTTCCAAACCAAGTGCTCTGGGGGAGGGATGGAAAACACACACAGTCACACATGTCATGAGTTTTGCTTGTCATCAGCCTGAGGTGCAGTTTCCCAGAAACCCCTGCACCTATCGCCTTGAAACTTGGCAGGTTTCATGGCCTTAGAAGGGGCTACCATCCCATGAAGAAAAGACAAAATTGTAGGCAATTTTGTGCTTCCCCATTATAGCCTATGGACAAAACATCAAAACAGCAAAACGGTTTTGATGAAACAAAACAGAACAGTGGTTTCAAAACAAAATGAAACTCAAAATGAAATGCTGTCCCATTAAAATGTCAAACAGAAGTAGAAATTAAATGCTGCTGTTTCACATAGCCCTAGTAATTGCTGTATCCCTTAGTATTCCTCATTTTATTCAAAATATTTTTTGAATATTTAGGAATACTTGATATCTCAAAGCAGAAGGGCCTTTTTAACTGGTGCAATATAAATACCGTCAATAGTTAAAATGTTGCAGTTTCCATCTTCAATATGACCTGACAGCCTATCTAAGAGGATATGTAAGCCATGAGGTTTTATGAAGCTTGGATGTGCTGTCCTTGAAATATATGCAGCATTGCCTTTTTTTTTCCTAATGGAAATAATATTTAAGCAAGCATTTAGCAGTGAAATTTTTCTGAAAACAAACATTTGAGTTAGTTGTGAGCCAAAGCCTTCTGGGGCCTTATTTAGCAAGGTAATGAGTGCCTTCAGTTTCTATTTTACCTTGCATAGGAGATGAGGATAAGTGGTTCATTTCAGGAAATACTAAGAGCCCTGCAGGACTGGGACACAGGCTTTATATCTGTTGCATATGAACTTTCCTGTCAACCCATTTTTTCCCTTACTGTTGAGCACATGATCTCATACAGTATTTGAGATTAAAAGAGGTAGAGATATTTCATTTTTTGTCTGTCTTACCACATCACATGCTGTTAAAATTGAGAGAGAGATAATCATAAGTAGGGTGACCATACATCTGGCTTTGGCCAGAGCAGTCCCAGATTTCAGAGGATGGTTCTAGCCAGGTGCTGAAAATTAAAATGAACACCCTAGCCCCAGGGCATAGATGGGGAGATGAAGCGATGAAATGGGGATATGGAGCAACATGATCTGTGAAATAGGAAACCCTAGCAGACAGCAAAATTGTCCTAAAATAGCTTAGCTTGATTAATAGAATGACCATTAAAAGGGGGAGATGATTTTTAACACCTTTGGAATAAAGAACAATGGATCACTAATGGGACATTGACTCCCTTAGCTGCCTGAATTGTAATACCAGAGCTGCACCAGACCACCCCACCGCCTGCAGCAGCTGGGAGGCAGGGCAGGGGGGCAGGGGCAGGGGCAGTGTCCTGGGTTTCACGTTGTTCTGGAGTTGACATTGTTCTGTATGGTCAGCCTAATCAAGGAATCTGAAGATCCCCAGATGGTACTTTCTCATTGAAGGAGAAAAAGTAATAACTAAGAGCTATTTTTCTAAAATTATGTATACCATTTTAGAAATTTCAGCAAGATTTAAGAGTGCTTGCAAAGAGAAAATGAATGGGAGAACAATGCTTGTCTACATATTAGTTTTTCCAGAAAACCATTAGAAGATAATATCTACATTTTAATTGTATATGTCAGTGATGAGCCTGGCTATACAGTAAAATTGATACCCTGAAAATGATAATTAGTAAAAATTTAAGTTTATTAGAATCAAAGAATCATAGAAGTAGGGTCATAAGGGACCTTGTAGATCTTTAGGTCTGACCCCTTGCCTGGGCAGGAAGGAAACTGGGCTCAAGTGACCCCAGCCAGGTAGGCATCAAGCCGCTTGTTAAAGACCCCCAGGATAGGAGCCAGCACCACTTCCCTTGGAAGTTGGTTCCAGATCCTAGCCACCCTAACTGTGAAGTAGTTTCTATGGATGTCTAATCTAAACCTACTCTCCAACAACTTGTGGCTGTTATTCCTTGTTATCCCAGGGGGCGCTAGGGGAAACAAGGTCTCCCCCAAGCCCTTCTGGTCCCTCTTAGTGAGTTTATAGGTGGTCACAAGGTCCACCCTCAGCCTTCTCTTGTGAAGACTGAACAGGTTCAGGTCCTGTAGCCTCTCACTGTAGGGTTTGCCCTGCTGTCCCGGATCATGCAGGTGGCCCTCCTCTGGACCCTCTCAATGTTGTCCACATCCCTCTTGAAGTGGGGTTCCCAGAACTGGACACAGAGGGGATGTAGAGGGGGAGGATCACCTCCTTGGATCTACTTGAGATGCACCTGTGGATGCACGATAAGTTCTGGTTAATCCTGCCGACCGTGACCTTGTATTGTCAACCCATGTTCATCTTGAAGTCAATGATGACTCCAAGATCCCTTTCTGCCTCCGTGCTCTCAAGAAGGGAGTTTCCCAGCTTATAAGTGTGCTGCCGGTGACTACTGCCCAAGTGGAGCACCCTGCACTTGTCCGTATTGAAACTCATCCTGTTTTTGTTAGCCCACCCCTGCAACCTATCCAGGTCTTTCTGCAGTCTTTCCCTCACTATTAGTATGCCCACCTCACCCCAAATTTTGGTATCATCAGCAAATTTGAACAGGTTGCTTTTCACCCCGTTGTCCAAATTGCTGATAAAGAAATTGAACGATGCAGGCCCAAGGACTGAGCCCTGGGGGACACTGCTGCTCACTTCCCCCCAGGCTGAATATGACCCATCCACCACCACCCTCTGAGTTTGACCCTTCAGCCAATTTGCAATCCATCTGACTGTGTAGGCATCGATGCCACAGTTGCCTAGTTTTTTAATGAGGATGGGGTGGTCGACAGTGTCAAAGGCCTT
>JAGPOW010000099.1:592301-603015 GCA_030014935.1 Caiman crocodilus
TTTTAATGAGGATGGGGTGGTCGACAGTGTCAAAGGCCTTGCTGAAGTCCAGAAAGACTACATCCACGGCGACACCTGCATCCAGTGCTTTTGTGACCTGATCGTAAAAGGCAATCGGGTTGGTCTGACATGACCTGCCCTTATGAATCTGTGCTGGTTGCCCTTGAGCATCATCCCTGATGTTGGTCCATCACAGATGTGCTCCTTGATGATCTTCTTAAAGGGTGTCCCCAGGATTGAGGTAAGATTGACAGGCCTATAATTGCCTGGGTCTTCCCTCCTCCCTTTTTTAAAGATGGGGACAACACTGGCTGTCTTCCAATCATCTGGCACCTGACCCGAGCACCACGTGCGCTCTTAAAGCCATGCCAAGGACCCTGCAATAACCCCTGCTAGATCCCTCAACACCCTCAGGTAGGGAGCATCTGGACCTGCTGATTTGAACACGTCCAGCCCTTCCAGAAGCACTCTAACTCAGTCCTGATCAACTTTAGGTCTGGAGGCATTCCCCTTGAGTCCATCTTGAATCACAGTGGGGGAGTCCCGGTCCCTGCACAAGAAAATAGAGATGAAGAATTTGTTAAAGAGGTCTGCCTTCTTCTCTGGCACAACCACCAGATTCCCCAACGTATTTTGCAGGGGCCCCACATTTCCCCGTGCCTTCTTCATCCTCCCTATATATTTGAAAAAGGACTTTTTATGATCTTTGATCTTGGACGCTATAGTCCTATCTCTAAGTCCACCTTAGCTTTCCTAATAGCCCCCTTCCAGGCCCAAGCAGTGGAGGTATACTCTTCTTTAGAGATAGTGCCCACTTCCATTGGGTGTATGCCGTCTTTTTGGCAACCAGGCATTCCCAGACGTCCTTGGTGAGCCAGGGAGGCTTTTGGGCACTCTTGTCCCCCTTGCTTCTTGTTGCTTTCTCTTGGGCTCTGAGTATCGTCTCCTTAAGGAACGATCACTCATCTTGGGCACGGAGTTCCCCTGCCCTCGAGAACGCCAGCACCTCTCCCACCAATCTCCTTAACTTATTGAAGTTGGCGCTCTTGAAGTCTAGGGCTACCGCCTTACTGCAGGCCCTTGTCATCCTGCACTGGATGATGAATTCCAGCAAGCGATGATCACTATCACGCAGGTGGTCAAGGACCTGGAGCCCCCTTACCAGATCATCACCTGTGGCCAGGACCAGGTCCAACAGGGCATTTCCTCTGGTGAGACTGTGCACCTCCTGGGTTAAGTGGAGATCCTGTATCTCAGCCAGGAACCTCCTGGAATGGTCCGACCTGGCTGACTGCCCCACCCAGCAGATGTCAGAGTAATTTAGATCACCCATGACAACTACATCCCTTCCTTAAGTGCCTCTGCAAGCTGGCCCAAAAATTCCCGGTCCAGCTCCTTCCCTTGGTTGGGGGGGTCTGTTGTAGACCCCCACCATTAAATCCCTTTCCCCACGACCCCCTTGTATCTTGACCCAGAGCACTTCAGCTTGCCCCTCCTCTGACTCCATTGTGTTGGCAGAGGATGTGTATTGCTCTTTGACATAGAGCACCACACCCCCTCCCTTCCTTCCTTCTCTATCCTGCATGTAGAGCCTAATGCTAACTGCCCAGTTGTGGGATGAATCCCGCCACGTTTCGGTAATCCCTACAGAAATTCCCTATTAGGGGATTCCTAATAATTCCCTATTTGGAATAAACAACCAGTCAAGTACAATATAAAACCTTGAACCCATTATCAAGTATTTTTCCACGCTGAGAACACAGTTTAACTTCACACTTTCTTATATAAATTAGAAGTGTTTGACACTGGTTTTTACTAGAAGTGCTAAATATTTGTAATAGATTCATAGCAATATTCAAGTTTCCTCAAACCTTCAGGATGGATTCTGATATTCATATTGAAAAAACATAGTGCACTTCCATTGGATAAGTAACCACTGGTTGATAGCATTATAGAGTTTTGAAACTATTTCATTTCCTCACAGAAAAGGACAATCACATTTATGCAGACCAAGTGTCCATTTTTCACAAGAAAATCCAATTGCAATATTTTTTTTACTATAACCAGAAATCAAAATTCTGGAATACTTACAAGGAGAATTGGTGCTCTGAGATTTCTCGCACAATTTTACACATCAATGAAGGTGTTTTGGTAGTCTCCATAAGCACCTATACTTTAAGTTACTTACATCAAACTTACCCTCTCACAGATGCTCATGGTAGTTTAATTACCACTCCTTCATGAGCACATTTTATCCAGAACTTGTAACTGTGTAAGGAACTCACAAGAGAGGCAAGTGCAGACAGCAGTTATTAGGTATGGAAATTCAGTTCCCTTGAGTGTGATTCTTAGACTTAAATAGTTTAATCACAGATGCTGTGAAACTGCAGAGAAGCCATTTTCCAGATATGCCCTTTGCTGCAGATGGTGAGCTGCCAAATCATTTCAAAAGAGAATTACAGTAGCTGTAAGAATAAACTTCAGAGTCATGCAGGCTGTTAACCTGGGCACAATACTTTGTGACAGAAGTAGACTGTTACATAATACAAATGCAGTAGGAAAGAATGAGCAGCAAATGAAACTGCTCCCTACTATCACAACACTGTGGGTGTTTTCTCTTATCAAAACTGCCAAGGTAACAGAATTCAGGAGTCCATTCCTTATTTCATGCATTGCTTTGAAAGCAACTGTTACCAAAGCATTTTGTGTATTAGCTATGACATTAAAAACATGAAAACTCTCACAGTTTAGTACAGTTCCCAATAAAAAGCAAGGCAAATGTTAAAAGAGATAGCCCTAATAGCAGTCTGATGCTCATTACCAATGTGTAAAGGAGAAAAAAAATTAAGTGGAAGGGAGAAGATTATGTAGGTTGGAGTAGATTATTCAAGTCAGCAGCAGGATAGTACTTGTAAAGACAGAGTTTTTTACTCCTCAGCAGTGCACATGTAGACACTGACTTGACTGGCTAGGGCATGAGGATGCTTAAGTGTGGGGGCTGCCTGCTGGCTAGCCTCACACTGAAGTACCCTCATGTGCCACTCAGCTCTTCTGCAGAAAGTTGAATTTGGGGGAGCAGCCCCAGGCTGGCAGGCTGACTCGCTCGGCCCCCTGCCAGCTGGGGCTGCTCCAACCCGGCTCAATGTGCTGCGGTCCTGGGTACACATGCAGATGTGATGCCTGGGAGCAATAAACTCTGGATAAGCCCAGAGTTTATTCATGTGCACTAATAACTGGTGTAGATGTGCCCATCGAGTGTTTGAACTCCTGAGGCCTATGCTAAGAACCACCCAGCTGACTGGAACAAGGTTTACAAGGTTACAGCTCAAATAGCTGTTGTCTCAGATGTCCAGGCTCTAGAAAGTCTTCTAAAATCCTGAATGTCAGACACAAAGGAAGGGAAAGCTGCTGTTAAAAGGTGACCTCAGGGACTCTGAGCAGGTGACCTCAGAGACTGACTCAGACAAAGGCAGCTCCAGTTGACTTTGAGGATAGTTCTAAGTAGTATTGTATTGCATTGACCTTAAATGGAGCCAATGAAATCAGTACAGATTTTTTATAAGGGAATGGGGCTAGGGAGTAAGGATCATATTTCAGCTGTCCTCCTGTATGTCACAATCATTATATTTTTTTTAAACTTGGATATGATAAAATATATGGGTTCATGTTGTAAATTCTGAACTGAAGAGGAGTTTTTGTCTTTCTTCAGGCCAGCTACTGTTAATTAGAGAAGCAACACTCATTGCAGCTGTCTTCAAAATCAGGAGCACTGATACTTTGATATAGCCCCAAGGTTTAAAACTATATCAGTGAAATGCTGGCGCACATTTTTTCAACAGGGATCCCAACCCATTGCATTACTTCTTCTCCCTACCACTAAGGTTCAATACTATCTTATCTGCTTTGTTTTGCTCCAGCATCTTATCTTTGCCTGATCCCTAGAAAGTAATGAGCCTATAGAATTGAGGCTTGAATAAAATAGACTTAGATAATACTAAACAGTTTACAGATGACATTGCAGCTCATACAGCCCACGATCTCTCTGACTGGCTACACAGATCAGTTGAACAAGATGATAAGATGGAGCCTGCATGTAAAAGCCTTTTGGGAACACAAACAATCCGCCTTCATTATCCTCAGTGTGTCTTGTGGATGTATGGCATGCAATAGCCCTGATTATGAGAGGATAGGGAAAAAGAAAGCAAACCCATATATTCAAACCGTTGTCTCCACTAGCAAGTCTTTTGTTGTATATGAAATATGCAAATGCAAAGCATAATTAGCACCATCCTAGAGGTGCTGAAGCAGGGGCAGTTGGCCTCTTCCTGGTGGGGGGGTGCTGAAGTGAGCTAGACATAAAATTGAGGGGCTGCACTATACATTTTCTGGCCAACTATACTTATTTGGCCAGGCCAGGAGCACTGCACCTCTGTGGGCTGCAGGCAGGAGCAGGGCGAGCTCAGTTGTGTGGGGTGAATGGCAGTAGCCTGAGGGAGATGTGGGGGACTTGGATAGGAGTGGCTATGGTGTGGACTAAGGTAAATTTTGAGGTGGCTATATCCCCCTCAAGCTACCACTGATTGCTACCTCTGGTCTGAAGTCAGGCGGAAGGTAATGCAGGGTGGTACCTTAGGCCATGTACAGACAAGCAGGGGTGTGTGGTTTGTGGTGCCATAAACTTCTTTGTGGTGCCACAAATTACATGCATAGAACACTATAACATGCCCTGCACTGCAAGTTTGCCACATGGGGACAAAATTTGCTTTTGGGATTTCCTGCTGCTCCACCATGCCAGGAGCTGGAGGATCTGGGAAAGGCCAGTTTGCTCACAGTAGGACAATGTGTCCTGCTATAAAGCATGCATACGGGGATGTGCACTGTGGCATAATGGAATAGCAAAAATGTATGCCACTACTCTTTGTGCCATTGCAAGTGCATGCCTGTGTACATCTAGATGTGGCCTTAAAGACTGACTGGTTCAAAGGCATGAGCTTTCATAGACAGCAGCCTGGGTATGAAAATACATACTATAAGGAAAGGGAGAAAGAAAGGGCATGCTACTAAGAAAGTTAATCAGTGGGTTGTTTAGATCAATTGAGATGAACAAGACAGTGAACACCTGGAGAGTCACTGAGGTCAACAGCCTAATCCCTTTAAAATCCATATTGTGAATTCAATAATGCCCATGGATGGTTTCTTGTTCTGAAGCATTTCGCAATAATGTTTCTGTCCTGGGTGCAACTTTGCAATCCTGTGTTTTAAATATCAATCAAAGATTTGCAGATGAAATATTTTTTTAAAGACTACAGTTACATAATTGTGTTTATATAGCAAAGGTAGTGTGCCAGGCAGTGGTACCAACAAATATGCCCTGCTCAGAGCTGCTTGGGTTGCCTCTTAAATGTGAAGCAGTATAGATAGTGACTTAGCTCACAGCTAGACAAAGGAATTTTTTTGCAGCTTGGTTGTGGCATGGAGAGTTAATTTCATGGGCATTTCCCAGTGGCCCCACCCCTCACTGCTGATTGGCAGAGAGATCCTGGTGGGGAGGAAAGATAAGGCAGTGGCCTAGATGCTGGCTGCCCTTAATGCCTCCCTGACAGCTTGTGCCTTCTCCTCCCAGAAGGGCTGCCAGGTAGCGAGGAATGCTACCTCTCACGGAGAGCCAGAATTTTATTTTTATTATAATTTTTTTTAATTGATTTCACGGACAATTGTGGATTTTGTGGTTCCTGCAAAATCCATGAAATTATGAATTAAGTAGGTCCCCAAGTATAGTTACATCTATGCAGTGATACAGGCTGGCTAATCAGCGTGGGGTGAGCAAATCTGCACTTGATTAACTAACTAACCCAAAAGACCATACAGATATGGCTATGCAGTTTCAATTTAAAGAGTGGCCCATACAGAGCAACACAGTATGTTTGAAGGTGCTGTGGCCTGGCATAGTGTGAGCTGGCTTAAGTCTCTTTTTTACTGAAGACACACAAAGAGAAAAAAAATCACCTGTATGACCCTTCTCTTAATGTGTCTCCAATGGGGTTTCATTCAGTAGCTAATATATCTCACTTAATAACAGTCACTCATCATGTAAAGTGGAGGTAGCAGTGTAAAGGTTACTGACCTACCAGCACACCCATCTGAACAAGAGTACAATGAGGTCAAACAGTGCCACTTGCATCAGTGTTCTTCAATTCCCTAACCTCATAACAAGGCACTTCTTGTATAGCAGTGTGAAGGCTGCTGCTGTTTGCTCTTTCCCTCCCACCTCCTCAGCAATGTATTGTACTGTATTTTTAGCATGGATTTGAGTGGTGAATAGTATCCATCCCTCTGTGAATGTCAGCCTGCCTGTGTGATAATATCTTCTAGGAGGCAAAGACTATCATTTGTATCTTACTGAAGCATATGCTCTCTTTCTGCTTTATGCGTTTCTTTTTTTTTTAATTTTGGTTATCTAGCCATTGGAGGAAGCGTTTTCACACCCATTATTACATAAATACATACATAACATGCACACACATGCACGCACACACTCATACTCATTTTATACTAATTAATTTATTAACACTAACCAGGAAGTGTTTTTTTGTTAATCTTTTTATAAACACCACTAACCAGATTTTGCAGCACTCAAAGACAATTATATTTTATCCCTAATCCATACGGCTAGGGACTGACATTACAAATAAGCCAGTTTAGGTGATCAGAAGCTGGTTCAAACCTGTAACAGAACAGATGCTCAGTGCACATAAAGTTTAAATCAGTCTGAAAATGGCGGAAACCGGTTTGAGATAAACCTGGTTGAATGTTGTATCAGACTGAACTGATTTGGGTCCAACCAGTTTATGAAATGTCTGTCCCAGACCCGTTCCTGGTTTAACTTAAACCAGCATCCCCCATCATCTCAAATACATTGCAACCCTGAGCTGGGCTCTCTGCTCCAGAGTGGGATTGGCCCAGTCCCTCTGCTCCCTAGCTGAAGCTCCAGTGGGGGCTGCAGGAACAGCAGCATCTGCTTGGCTTTCCCTTGCCCCCCACCCAATCACTCCCTGCTCAAGCAGGGATTTCTCCCTTCCCTCTCCCATAGCATGAACCGGACCATAGCCAGCCCGTGGTATGCTAACTAATGCTGAGTTGTGTCCGTGTAAGGCAGGCAGGACAATGTCTGCTTAGGGCTTTTCAGAGCTAATCAGCAGGTCAGCTGGTAATGTCCCTCTGCTCCTTCCTTGGAAAAAGCTGCTGAAGAAGAGCTTGAACTTATGATAGAAGCTTTTGTTTTCTACATGAGGTGCTAAATACTGTGTTATCAACTCCCTGCTGGGTCTCTCTCTGGTCCCTAATCAGAGCATCCTACCAGGGCCTGACCATGCCCTCCTTCCCCCCTTATCTCAGTACTGTAGAAGGGAAGAGGGGGCTGCTCAAGTGCCCCCTGGCTTCTAGCCTAAGTCACTGCTGGCATGTGCCTACATTTTCTCAGTCCAGAGGGAACGGCTGTACAATTGCAAACTGGTTCAGCTTAGCCAGGTTAGACTAACCTGCAAAGATTGAATCAATTCAGGCTAAGTCTTTTTGAATGTCTGTCCCTAGTTTACTCTGGAATGGGAGGGAGTAAACAGCATTTCACCGTAGAGAAGCAGCATGGCTTATGACATTTCTGGATCATATAGATCTCCAACCAAAACCCCACAGTGGTTAATTCTGGTATGAGTCCTTCCTCACTCTGGTTTTATAGGGTAGGGTAGGCATCTATTGACACTCAGAAAAGGACTCAGACCATCCCAGAGAAGAGGCTGATTCTCTCTACAGTTAACTTCTGATTTCTTAGTGGATCCTGAGACTGACTGACCCTGTTAGATTGTGTCTTTGGCTGATACACAAAGCTAATTATCTCTCTCTCAAGGGGAGAATAGCTACATGGATTCTTATCTTTTATGATGTGAAAATTTTCTGTTCAAATTTTCTCCCTCCATGAGCTTTTCTTTAAAAAAATTAGAAGAGCCTTACTTTCTTCATGGAAAACAATCATTTGTTTGTAACCAGCATATGAATGTCACAGTGACCTGAAAGCCATTTTGAGGTATGTGTGTGAAGGCCATCCATTTTCCTAATTAATGAGCATCCACATACAGAGAATCCACCCAAAAGATAGCACTACTTGGCACCCTGGTTGGCCATTTTAGCACTTAATTCAAGAAACTATCCTCTCAAAGCTGGAGGTGGCACACTGGCACAGGTAGAAGCCAATCAGATGGACAAAGTAGGGAAGCCTGTGTGCTACTTCTTTATGACTGCAAAAGAAAACATATACCAGGGATCTAAGTAAAAGTATTTTTAAAAAATCAGGTTTTAATTTTCTTAGTTGTAGTCTTTAAAGTGATTCAGTTAGATCAAATTATTACAGCAAAACCTGGCTTTGGCTATGACATTCAAGGATAGAGATTTAATTATGTACAAACATTTTAAATCCGTGAAGAGCTATACTATATAGTTTAAATATTTGAAATAATTATTTTTACATAATTAATATTCCTGCTCATATAAAGGTTGTAAGGAGACATAGTAGACATTTAAGATTTTTTTGATAATTTGTTGAAGAGTTTATTTTAATTTTGCTTACTAGATGATCTAATTATAAGCACCTCTCTGAAAGCACAGGAATTAACCATCCTGATGTGCAGGAAGAATAGCAAATGTGGCAAGTGACCAGTTGGGCTTAGCATTTTTTATTAATATATGTTTTACAATATATACATATAACTGTTCTGACAGGCCTTGCCCTGCTGCTAGGACCCAGTTAGAGACACAGATAACTAGGGGACAATATTGCTTAGGCATGCAGAGATGGAATTCAGAAGGCCAAAGCGCAATTGGAGTTGCAGCTAGCAAGTGCTGTGAAGGGTAATAAGAAAGGTTTCTACAACTATGTTAGCAACAAGAAGGTCAGGGAAAATGTGTTTTTTTTAATTGAATGGGGGAGGCAACCTAGTGATAGATGAGGAGGAGGAAAAAGCTGAAGTACTCAATGTCCGTTTTATCACGGTCTTCACAGGCAAGGTCAGCTCCCAGACTACTGCACTGGGCAGCATATTTTGAGGGTAAGGTGAGTAGCCCTCAGTGGTAAAAGAACAGGTTATGAAATATTCAGAAAATCTGGATGTGTGCAAGTCCATGGGGCCAGATGCAGTGCATCCAAGAGTGCTTAGAGAGTTGGCTGATGTGACTGCAGAGCTCCTGGTCATCACCTTTCAAAATTTATGGTGATATGGGGTGGTCCCAGATGATTGGAAAAGGCTAGATATAGTGCCTGTCTTTAAGAAAGGGAAGCAGGAGGGTCCAGGAAACTATAGACTAGTCAGCCTCACCTCAGTCCCTGGAAAAATCATGGAGCGGGTCCTTGAAAAATCCATTTCTAAGCACTTGAGGGAGAAGAAAGTGATCAGGAATAGTCAGCATGGATTCACCAAGGGTAACTCATGCCTGAAAAACCTGATTCCCTTCTATGATGAGATAACGGTTTCTGTGGTTGCAGGAATAGCAGTGAATGTGATATGCCTTGACTTTAGCAAGTCTTTTGATACTGTCTACTGCAGCATTCTTGCAAAACAACTGAGGAAGTATAGGTTGGATGAATGGACTATAAGGTGGGTAGAAAGCTGGCTGCATTGTCAGACAAACAGGTGGAATCAATGGCTCAAGGTCTATTTGGTAGCCAGTATCACGTGGAATGCCCCAGGGGTGAATGCTGGGGCCAGGCTTGTTCAATATCTTCATTAACGATCAGGAAGACATGATGGAGTGCACCCTCAGCAAGTTTGCAGATGACACCAAGGTGGGGAGTGTAGTAGATATGCTGGAGGGCAGCACTAGGATTCAGAGTGACCTAAACAAATTGGAGGATTAGATCAAAAGAAAAGTTATGAAGTTCAATAAGGAGAACTGTAAAGTCCTACAGTTAGGACAGAAGAATCCTATGCACAGCTACAGGCTTGGGATCAAGTGGCTAAGCAGCAGCTCTGCAGAAAAGGACCTGGGGGTTACAGTGGACAATACTTGGAAATCATTCAGCAGTGGGCCCTTGTTGCCAACAGCATACTGGGCTGCATGGGTAGGAGTGTTACCAGTAGATTCAGCAAAGGATTTATTCCCCTCTATTCTGCACTGGTAAGACCACATCTGGAGTACTGTGTCTAGTTTTGGGCCCCCCACTACAGAAAGGATGTGGACAAATTAGATAGAGTCCATCACAGGGTAATGAAATGGTTCAGGGGCTGGGGAACTTGACTTCTCAGGAGAGGCTAAGGGAACTGGGCTTATTTAGTCTGAAGAAGAGAAGACTAAATGGGATATTGATAGCAGTCTTTAACTATCTGTAGTCTGGTTCCAAAGAGGATGGAGCTAGACTGGCTCAGTGGTTACAGGTGGCAGAACAAGGAGCAATGGCCTCAAGTTGTAGCAAAGGAGGCTTAAGTTGGATTTTAAGAAAAAAACTTTATTATTAGAAGGGTGGTGAGGCACTAGAACAGGTTACTTAGAGAGTAACCTTATGAGGAACGTCTGAGGGACCTGAACCTGTTCAGCCTCAGTAAACGGAGGCTGAGCGGGGACCTAGTGTCAGCCTATAAACTGCTGAGGGGCGATCAGCAGGAAATAGGGCAGGCTCTTTTTTCCCGGGCACCACCAGGGGTAACTAGGACCAATGGTCACAAGTTAC
>JAGPOW010000099.1:605789-634475 GCA_030014935.1 Caiman crocodilus
TCGGACTTGGCCGACTGCTCCTCCCAGCAGATGTCCAGGTAATTGAAATCACCCATGACAATGACATCCCTCGTCCTAGCTGCCTCCTTGAGCTGGCCAACAATTTGGAGGTCCAGCTCCTCCCTCTGGTTGAGTGGTCTGCAGCAGACACCCACCATTAAGTCCCTTTCCCCTCTTCCTCCTTGCAGCCTGACCCAAATCAATTCTGCCTGGTCCTCAGTTGCCCCCAAGTTGACACTTGATGCAGAGAAATGCTCTTTGACATAGAGTGCAACCCTTTCTGGTAAAGAACAACAAAACAAATGAAGCCTCAGTACACCCAGGGGTGTTTCCTGTCTGCCAGTGGAAGGGACAGGGGGGTCAGGCAAGAGTGCTGAGAGAGGGCCCTGCCACCTGGGACCAGTTCCCTCTCGTCTTTACAGAGCCAGGCCAAGACCAAGCACTTATCTACAGTAAAACTTCCAGTAACTGGCACCTTACAAGCTGGCAGAAGTGTCAGTAACATTGCAGGAGGGGAGGCGATGCCTCAGATGCAGTGGAAGAAGCAGCCGCCCAAACAGGCAAAGGGGCACCTGTTCAGGCTGCTCAGTTAACCAGTATATTTTGTTATCTGGCATCCCCCATTCCCGGGTGCTGCCAGATAACAGAGTTTTTACTGTATATACAAATGTATTGCTACAATGAATAAATATGAATAACAAGCATCAAATATTTACAGTAACATTAGTATCTGACTGTGTGACGGGGCACCAAGTCTGCCCCGTCACAGAAGTTTGGGGGAGTGAAGGAAAGCAGTAAACTTACCTTAGCAGCCTCTCCCAGGAGAAAAGGGGCGGGGCTACCCGGATGGGGGAGAGAGAGATCAGGAGGGAAACAGAAACAAAGAGAACAGCACATGTGAAGGGAGAGGGGAGAGAGTGCCGGCTGTGAGAGAAACAGCAGATGGCTGGAAGGATTTAAAGGAGAATTAACCCAGATTTAGCTGGAAAAAGAGAAGAAAGCAACCCAGAATAAACAGGGAGAAACTACAAGAAAGAGAAAAGGGAATTTAAGAAGGGTCCTGGAGAGACTTACCTGGGAAGCTGAAGTGAGTTAATAAAGGAGGACTTTGAGTCAGTGAGTCTGATACCTAACACATTGAGTAACATCCCGGAGACTTAAAATTAAGAGAAAGAATGAAATGAAGAGAATGAATGAAAACTAACAAAGAGAAGAGAACCCCACAATTTTGATATCAGTAATAAATACAAGGTGACCTAGGATTGCTATTTGCTTGGGACCCATGCAGAGGAGAACGGGTCAAGCAACCAAGAAATTGAGAGTTCTCAAAGAGAGAGGGAACTGAATATATACAAGATGTTATTTATCTACGAGGGTCATAATTGTTGTGCAGAAGAGTTATTTTTGTTGAACCACAGACACGGTATCTTCCTCACCTCTCAGGACTGTGTTTATTTCTGTACTTTATTCCATCAAAGTTGTGGCAAGTGAGAAATAAAGGAAATTAACCAGTTCATATTAAAACAAGAGATAGCGATTCATTTTGTGGGTGTAGCTTAATTCTCACAGACACCATATGCAATAACCTGCAATCAACATACTGTACCGCTCTGAGGGAATGCAAAAACATGAGCCGGGCGATCCACAACATATGCAATGCTTAACACCTCTGCACAGAATAAGCATTAACACTTTGGAACAGGTAAGTCAAGACATCAACACAATAAACACATATGAGCATCAATTTAGATAACCCAGGTAAGCTGAGGTAGCAATACCATAGACATACACAGGCAATAATACAGGTATGTTTCAATAATAGGCAATAAACACATATAGGCAATGAAGAAGGATAAACACATATAATTTCCCTTAAAGAATACCCATAACTATATTAACCTACAGTACGAAACAACAACAATCACAAAATCAGGGGGTACACTCAGCACCCCACGAGGTGTTCCCTGGAGCCCCTCCCCTTTAGCCCCCTGGGATTTGGACATGCCCCCTCCCACAAAGGAGGAGGGTGGAGGCGACAGTCCCTCCTCTCCCAAGCCCACCTCCCCTGTGGGACCTGCTTCCCCAGCAACTCATGCTCCCATTCTGAAGCAGCCAAGGCTTGTCCCATGATGACCTCTCTCTGGTGGTGCCTCTGGCTCCTCTCAATGGCCTGGGGCACCACACTGGGCACCCCGGGTGCTCCCATGGGAGCCGAGGCCTTACTGACTCCAGCTCCCAGTCCTCACACTGGGGTCCTTCTCTTCCCCAGGCCCTGCTCTGGGCACTGGGGCTGTTTTAGTTTAAGATGAAGCTACACTTTGGGGCTCCAGTTACTTGGCCTAGAGCCAGGGCTAACTTGAGCAGCCTCGAGCTGCTCCCATGTGCAAATTTGCGCATCTGGCAGGGCCCAAGCATCCTTGAGCTGCTCCCAAGGCCGGCTCTCCATGTGTCGATCCATGCACCATCTACCCACCTCCTTGCTAGGTTTGCAGGGTCAAGCTGCCTTGAGTGGCTCCTACAGTCTGATCACTTGAGCTCATCCATACACAGTCAAGGCTCAGGTGGGGTTCTGAGGATGGTGATCTCTGGAGCTCCTCTCTCCTTGCCATCCCTTGCTGCATTTCTCTCTCCAGTGTGCCAAGCATGCTCTCCTTTTGTACGCTTCAGGGGCTCCACCCCCAAAGTTCTCTGGACCTGGCAAGACAGTTTCAAACCAAGTCCAGACTCCTTCTTGCCCCCTCCCTTCAAGAAAGGGAAAGGGCATGGCGTGGCTTACTCTGGCTTGCTTCTGACTGGTGGATGGGCTCCAAAAATCAGAATGGCAGAATCTTGAGCCCAGGCCTTATCCAGAGCTCAAAAGGTAAGTTTGCTACACTACCTTCACTTCTTAATAACCAAAACAAAAATTATTAATCTTCTAAAAATGTGAGCAGTTATTTGTGACTAGTTTGTGATATTAGGACTTACATTGGGTCATCTAGCAATCTGTAATTTCCCACCAAGTCCAGTGGAACTTATCCTAGTGTAGTTTATTAATTGTGAATAAGAGTTTGGAGCAGTCACACCTTAAGACTGAAAACCTTCTCTGATTGTTCCTCTTCTGCATGGCTATAACTTGTCACTAGAGAACTGGCAGTCAGGACCCTGAATTGCCACAGCAAGGCTGGTGAGCCAGGACAGGCTCTATCCCTGCTCCAGGTAGAGGTGTGTGAGAAATGAGTTGGGGATACAATAAGTTTCAGGTTCCTGAGGTAACAACATTATGTACATTGCCCCGAGATATGCATTTCATTCCCCCCACTACCCCCACACACTCTGATTTAAAATCTTAAACACTGGGGGAAGCTTATTCTATTTTTTATGAGTGTATTTGGACAAGCTTCCTTCATCATCATACAAATAATCTACCTGCCAGTTCATGAAGAATTATTGCTCAGTAAACTAAAAGGCTACGTTCAATCAAGGATCCCATCACCTATTTTCAATGTACCTTACTTGTTAAAAAAATGTAAAGGGGTTACATATGAAAAGGTACAATTGTATTTTTGCAGAAAATGCCAATGAAATATTTAAGGTCTGACTTCAGGCCCTGGTATACTATTGAAATTGTGATTAGAGAAGTCTTTTCTGCCTTCTTTTTTTTTGTCAGGCTGATCCTGGCATGAGCTGGTTTTTTAGTTTTATTAGGACTGCTGCTGGGTTATGATAATCATGTGACTCAAGCATTTTCTGGGCCTCTCTGGCACCATGTTAATACTTATTTGCTTAAAAAGGCCAGTTAGCTTTATATACCTGGACCTATTCCAGTGCATTTTCACCAGTAATGCTCCTCATGGTTCTGTTCTGCTCCCTTTATTTTGCATTGATGAATATGTTTAAAGTAATGTTTATTGCCACTGTTAGGCTAACAACATTTTGCTTACTTCATCTTTGTGAGGGACAGGATGAATTATTGAATGGGATAAGCAGAACTGCTTTACCCATACAGTCTAATGTAATTCTCAGCTGAGGCTTAAACCAAAATGAATCCATATTTTCTAAATTTGCATTAGTTTGATTGATGTGTGCTTTGAGGAGGGAAGTCATCTTCCTCTCAGTTTTCTCCTTTTCTTGCAGAGGTACTAACAGGATGGTATTAGAGTTACGCTTCCTGGGAGGATGGTTTGTGGAGGTTCAGAATACACTTCAAGCTCATGGGGTTATAGCCTTTTTCAAGAATCCTTCTTATCATGTTTGGTCTGTTTTCCATGTTTGATCATGTATGCATTTATTTTGTTATAAATGCCCCTTTGTTTCACTCTTTTTTGTATTGCTCAGAATCAAGTTAAGGAAATGTTAACTGAGAATCAGAGTGGTAGTTTTCTTTATGTTGAATAATATCCAGCTCCACAAGCTGTCCCATTGCAGTCAGTTTGGCTAAAGAGTGGTTTTGGCTTTGTTGTTAACTCTTTTCTTTCTTTATCTTCAGAAACATTCTGCCATCTTATATATAGTTAATGTCTGCCATGATTGCTCCGTCCTTAACTGTTACACTTGTTGAACTCTGATATCATAACTCTTTTCTGGGTTCATATATCTTGGGATGTGTTCATGCTGTTGCTGTTATTCACTAAATACTCTGTATTAAGTATATAAGACCAATTCAGTAGTGTAACTGTGGGGTGGGTGGGGAGAAAAGGGGCATGAACCCTGGGTATTGACTTAGAGGGAGCAAGAGAATGGCACTCTGTTTTTTGGAGTCTTTCAGACTCTGGAGTCAGGAACAGCCAATCATAAAGGGGTGGTACCTAAGTCTTGGTGGAGTTTCAGCCAGTTTCACAAAGGCACAGGCATCAGGTCTTCATATAGTCATTTAATTGCTGCTTACCTGTGGGAAAGAAGTTTGAGATACAGCTTTTTTCTCTCTTCCTCCATCCTGGCTTATTGCTACATCCTGCTTAGCATTCTGAGTGCTGTGAATTCCAGTCTTAATCACAGAAGTCTCTTCGTTACGAGTTTATGGAGCTTAGGTGCATAACTTGGCTTTGTGCAGTCCATGTCTGAAGTTAATTATTTGGTGCTTAGATGTTCAGTGGTGCCAGTCTAAAGTCGTTTTTTGGATTTGGGCCTTAGTTCTTCCTACTGAAAAAACAATCCTTGAGTCTTGAAGCCTTAAAAGAGTAAAGAACTGACTATTAACACCAGCTAGTGAACAAGAAGATAGGCAGCTCACAACAGCCTGAGAATAACAAATGGATACGGGCTCCATGGGAACCATAGGTAACAGGTAGGGCACGCATGGAAGGAGGGGTATGTACCCTTCTCCCTGACAGGGCTGTCACCACTGCCAATGCCACTGGCAGCTTTGGCAGGTGCTCACTAGTCCCGGCCGTGCCACTGCCAGTAGCTTCTGCAGATGCCCCCCTAGACTCAAGGGGCACCAGTTGCCCATGATAGGGACCTCTCTGAAGTTCTGAGTTAATACAGCAGCTGCTTTGAGACCATATAGTCTGGAGCTGACATAGATAGTATGCAAGAATCTCTGAAGAGCTAAGACCACTTGACTGAAGCCTCTAGGAGCAGCAGCCTATTTGATAGCCTGCCAACCAAATACCAATGCTGTAATCACTTCAGCTGGGACAGGTAGTAAAACTAGGAGAGAAATGATTGACTTTTCCATGCTTGGGCAATGAACTGTGATTGGATTATAATAGTTAAGGAGGTTAGAATCCAAATGTCTCAGTAGCTACTAACAGCCATAGGAAAAAGATTGGGTTCATGGCTATTACTGAGGTACTTGGGGATATCAGTAACAAGTAAGGATACAGTACCTGTGTACTGGGTTCCTATAACACTAGTTTCAACATCAGGATCCTAACTGTACAGCCAATTATAAAGAGAATTTTCTTCTCTTCAGCATATTTTTAGTGGGTTAGGTTACATGTCAGTGGTACACTTAAGCAGACACCATATATCTGAAAGTCTGTGGAGAACCATGGAGTGGAGAAGGCCCTTGGCTTCACAGAAAACGAAATAATATGTTCCCTGTTGAGACAAAGTAGGCTCAAAGCAGGGCTAGAGCAGTCCATATTTCACATGCAACATATGCACATGTGAAGATTTTCTATTTCTTCTCAGGACTGTAAGTTTTGGACATAGGTTAAAACCAGTGATCAACCTAGTCCAGTCTCAGATAGTGGCTGGTATCAGGAACTTCAAAATACTTCAAGAAATCTGATACTCATAGATGCTGGATAATCTCCCCATGAAAAAGGGTTCTTTCCAAGCTCTCAGTTACATTTTGCCTTGCAACCTAAAATCTGAGGCTTTACATTGCTTCCAAAATGTGAAGACATGCCTATTTTTATTGTTTTTTTTCTATGCGTGTGCATGTGGCACCTGGCATATGTAAAGAAAAGACCAGATTTGACTTGCTGCCTATCACATGGTTGACTATGATTGGGGGACTGGATTTGATGAGCCTGGTAGTTTCTTCAATTCCTATGTTTCTAACATACCTTTTATTAATCTCCAGAGTTGATCATCTAGTTGTTTTGTTTTTTTCCATATCCAAATGTAGAACACCTATGGTGGCTAGAGACAACTAAAACACCTATGGTGGCTGGGGACTTTGGGGTTTTTTTGGTTTTTTGCGGGGAAGGACTTGGGTCAAAGTATCTCTGTTTCACCTGTGAAAACAATGTTAGAAATAGCCATAAAAATAGTGATATCAGAACTTTATTTCCCCTCAGAAAAAATGCCATGCATTCTCACAAGAAAATATGGGCTTACTCTATGAAAGTGAATGCAGATGCCTACATCTACGCCAAGAACATTTCTAACAACACTGAATGCTTGGCAATTCCATCCTGCAGCAACTTCCTACCTAAGCAACAAAGAGATGCTTTGAGACTGTAGAAAGAAACAAAATATGATAGCACCATTTTATTTGTTTACATTTCCTCATACTTCTTCTAAAGTGCTATTAATAATTCATTGGAATCACCATTCCTTGTGTGGCGGGCCAGTAGGGGGTGCTCCTGCATTGAACCACCCACCTCACTGTGCCCGACCACCTACCAAGCTCTGAGTGTCTCTTTGGGGCGCCTCACGTCTGGCCAACTCCCTCCCTGGAGCACACCTGCTAGCCTGGGGTTTCCACTGCCACCACCCAGGGCTCTGGACTGATTCTGGCTCTGCACACTTTAGGAAACACAGGCCTAGTAGCCCTCGAGGGTACTTGATTCCCTTCCAGAAGTTGGGATGCTTCCCTTAGTCAGAAGCACAAGTAGTGGTCTCCCTTAGTCAGCTGAACCAAAGGGACCCCGAGGCATAATCTAGACCCACTCCCAATAAATCTCCCATGCTAGATACAAAGGAGAACTTTGTTGGTTACAGAGGGTAGGGTTAGAATAGGGTACAGGGTAGAGCAATCTCAGAGAAATCCCATCAAGCAAACTCCTGTGGCTGGGTAGCCTTTGATCTTGCATCTAAGTTACTGCAATCTATATATCTAGTTAGATCTCAGGTAGGTTACTCACAAGTATCATCCAGAGGCAGGTGGAGATTCCCTCTGGAGGCAGGCAGCTCCTTGATCATGAGTTTTGAGAGAGAGGGCAAGTTTCAGATGGTATAACACCTCTTTATCTCTGAGTCTCCCTCATGGCTGCTGCCCCCTCCTCCTGGCAGTACTTAACTTATGAGCATGTTTTGTTTGGAATGGTCACCTTTCACACCAAAAGAGAGATTACACAACACATAATACAGGTCATAGCAATAATACACACAGAACATGAAAGCACATTAAGGAACTCCCACACCAGAGCTCAGTCAGATGGGTCTGAGTCCGTCCAACTTACTACCCGGAGTCTTTTCGTGAGAGGGCATCTCCTATCACATTCTGTCTTCCCTTGATGTGTTTGACATTGAAGTTTAACTCCTGAAGCTTCCAGGCCCATCGTTGAAGCTTGGCATTGGTATTTTGCATTGTCTGCAACCAATGCAGTGGGGCATGGTCTGATAGGATGGTGAACTGCTGCCCCCACAGATAGGGCCTCAGCTTGTTCAGTGCCCAGACAATGCGAAACATTCTTTATCAATAGATGGCAGGTTTCATTCCCGAGGGATTAACTACCGGCTTAAGTACACCAGGGAGTGCCGTGTCTCTTGGTGTTCTTGTAAGAGTACAGCTCCTAGTACTGAGTCGGAGGCATCAGTGGCTACGTAGAAGGGTTTATCATGGAGTGGTGCCTTCAAGATCGGTTGTTTGATCAGGGCAGCCTTTAGGGTGTCATATGCTTCTTGGCACCTCAGCTTCCAGACCACTGGATCAGGGTTGCCATTCTTGGTCAGCTCATGTGGGGGAGCTGCCATTGCTCCAAATCCAGGGACAAACTACCTGTAATATCCAGCCAGGCCAAGGAAGGCTTTGACTTGCTTCTTGGTTTGTGGAGGTGGCCAGTCTTTAATGACCTTGATCTTGTCCCACAAGGGAGCAATATGACCTCCACCCACACAGTGTCCCAAATATGCCACTTCAGATAGTGCCCACTGGCACTTTTTGGCTTTCACAGTAAGACCAGCTTGCTTGATCTTGACTAACACAGTGGTCAGATGAATCAAGTCTGATTCAAAGTCCTGACTGAAGATGGCAATGTCATCGATGTAAGCCATGGCAAACTGCTCACATCCTTCTAACAAGTTATTAATCAGCCTTTGAAAAGTGCAGGAGAGTTGCATATGCCAAAAGGTAAAACTGTAAACTCATTTAGTCCCACAGCTGTGGTAAAGGCAGACTTAGCTATGGCATCTGGATCCAGTGCCATTTGTGGGGATCCTTTGGATAGATCGAGAGTAGAGAGAACCTTGGCTGGGCCCAGGTAATCAAGTAAATTGTCCATTCTGGGCATAGGGTAAGCATCAGGGATGGGAATAGCATTCAGCTTCCGGGAGTCCACACAGAACCGCATGGATGCATCCTGCTTCCGGACAAGTACCACCAAACTGGCCCAGTGACTCATTAAAGGCTGGATTACCCCTAACCCTTTCATCTCTGTGACCTCTCACATGATTTCTTGCTTCACCTTCTTGTTAACTGGGTAAGGCTTGGATTGGATAGGGTGTTGGCTGCCCGCGTCTATACAGCGCACTGCCAGGTCTATTTTACCTGATTTGTTGGAGAACACTGTCCCAAAGTCTTTGAGTGCTGCGAGCAGCTTGTCCTTGTCCTGGGAGGGCAGATGGTCTGGTAGGCAGAGTTCCTCTACTCCTGTTTCTCCATCCCAGTCACTGTACATGACCGGCTCCTCTGGATCCTCAGGTGATCCTTCTACTAAGGAAATCCAGAACACCACATCATTTTTACTAAAGTGTGGGTTACACATGTTCACATGAACTCTTAGGCCTTTTCCCACTCCTGGCCACTACATAGGTCACATTGTCCAGCTTGTTCAGGATGACATGAGGACCTTCCCAAGCTGCTTGCAGCTTGTCTATCTTTAGTGGCAGGAAAACCATGACCTTATCACCTTGTTCAAAGGTATGTAAGTGAGTTTTTTCATCATACCAGGCACTTTGTTTCTCCTGGGCCTGTCCCAGGGAGTCTCGTGCCACCTTCATCATGTCAGTTAGCTTCTGATGAAAGTTGAGCATGTATTCTACCATGGAGGTCTTGATGGAAGAGATTTTCCCTTCCCACTCTTCTCTCACCAAGTCGAGAGGACCCCTAACTCGCCTCCTGAACATCAACTCAAAGGGCGAGAACACAGTGGACTCCTGGGGCACCTCTCAGTAGGCAAAGAGCAAATGCAGAAGTTTCTCATCCCAGTCATTGGGGTTAGAGTCCACATAGGCCTTTAGCATACCTTTCAAGGTCCCGTTGAACCTTTCTATGAGCCCATTTGTCTGAGGGTGGTAGGCTGTGGTCTTGAGGTGTTTCACCCCACAGCACTCCCACAGGCACTTCATCACCTTCACCAGGAAGTTCCCACCCCTTTCACTCAGGATCTCCAAGGGAAAACCCAGCTAAAAGAAGATCTTGGTTAGGGTATCAGCAAGTACAGGTGCCTTGGTGGCGGTCAAGGCAATTGCCTCTGGGTACGAAGTTGCAAAATCCACTAGAGTCATGATGTATTTCTTTCCTCTATGAGTCTGATGCCTCAGAGGGCCTAAAATGTCTATACCCACTTTTTGGAAGGGTTGATCAATGATTGAGAGGGGCTGTGTGGGAGCCTTTCTCTTGTCCCCACTTTTGCCCATCTGCTGTTATGTCTCGCAAGATCTGCAGTAGTCTGTCACATTCTGGGGAATTCTGGGCCAATAAAAGATCACCTGCAGCTGCTGGTGTGTCCATTCCCTGCCCATGTGACCAGCACATGGTAAATCATGAGCTACGGAAAGCAAATGTTGTCTGAACTTCTGAGGTACTGTAAGCTGGCGACAGGGTTCCCAGGTCTCAGCATGGTTCTTTGGTACCCACAACCAATAGAGAAGTCCCTTATCCCAGACCACCTGTTCTCTCTTATCTGGGGTGGACTCTGTCTCTTGGTCCTGAGCCATCTGCCAGAGTTCTTCCAAGCTGGGGTCTGCCACAACCTCCTGCTTGAACTCCTCTTGCCCAGCTAAGCAACCAGCAGAGAGTTCTGGTGCTCCTGCAAGGAGTGCACCTGCACCCTCAGGGATGTCCTTTAACTGCTCCCCAAGAGTCTCAGTTTCCTCTGCCACTGACTGACCAGACTCCTCCCTGGGACTGTCACTTAACCCAACCTTGAGGTTGCTGGTTTCCTCAATGGCCAGGGGCTGATTGCAGTCAGAGGGAGTCTGAGTCTCCCCTGCACATCCTCTACCTCCATAGCCAATTGGGTGACCAGGCCCTGGGAAGTTTCCACTCCTCCCACCTTTCTGCTCTGTTGACAAGTCATCACATGAACACGGTAGGGCTCTAGCTATAGGAGGTGGCCTTCCTCCCTGTGCAGGTATTCTAGCTCCATAATATCACATCCCCCCAGGATGGGAACAGGAGCCCCTTCCACCATGCCCAGTTCTATGAACATCCTGCAGGCTCTCCACTCAATGTGGGGATGTGTTACTGGTACCACATATGGTGGGGACCCCACCTCTTGAATGGTAAGAGTCCTCCCCAGGACTATTTCTACAGGTGAAACAAGATTAGCATTAATTAATGACACACTGGACCCTGTGTCCAGTTCCCCAACACGGGTTCTCCCATTTACCATTATCTTAGTCCAGTGGAAGGACTACATGTGTTTTGCTTAAGGAGTTGGTGAACAATGAAAAATTACATTGCTTCTTACAATGTGACCAGGGTGCCAGTGACCAAAGACCGCCAACAAGTGAGCAGTTTGCAGGCAGTTGCTGGAGGCAACACGAGGGAGGAAGGAGAGAAGCCGGCCAGGTACTAGATCCTGGCCAGAAAAGGTAAGAGATCCAGCTGCTTGTACCTTTGGTTTAGCTGACTATTTTTTTTTTTTGGTGGGTGTGTGCTCTGAGAAGCTAGGAGTGAGTCCTGAGTAACTGTTGATTTTTGATTGCTGTGGGATTGCTGACTGTGTGATTGTTACCTGGGCTTGAGTTAGCCCAGGCTCAGAAGGGTATAAAAGGAAACTCCCCAGGTGACTGGGGACTGCCAACAGGGGAGCAATTTTCAGGCAGTTCACAGGTCAGTTGTGGGCAGGAATACACAGGAACATCTGACAAAGACTCCAGGTAAGTGAATGAGGAGGGGGGCTACTATGGGGGTGGTGACACAGAGGGCAGCCAGGGCCCCTGCCCTGCTGCTGCCTCTGGATTGGAGCTTCTGTGAGGCCTCCACCCAGACAGACCCGAGTCCCATGTCTATGGGGGTTGCCTGGCTGGACGTCTGAGTCCTGGAAGTAGCGTGGGGTCTGGAGGTTCCCTTGCCTGTCCCACATATGCCCGGATTGAGGCCCTGGAGGGGCAGGTAAAGAAACTCCAGGAAGAGGTGAGCAAGCTGTGGGGGATCAGGGCAATTGATAAAGAGATTGATGGACTTTCATTCTCTGCAGGACAAGATGCCTGGTGGAGAAGCTGTAAAGGAATGCCCTGAAGCAGATGCTGGTGAGTGGAGGACAGTCACCTCAGGGGCCAGACCTTTCACTGCAGAGACAGCTCCCCTGGTGCAATTGGGGAACAAATATGAGGCCCTGGCTGCATCCAGGAGTGTGCGGTGGGGGAAAGTGCACTGGAGGGGCCTGTCTCCATCACTGAGCTGAGGGCTGGCCAAGTAAGCAGAAGAAGAGATGCTGTGTCATTGTGGGTGACTCCTCGCTGAGAGGAACAGAGGAATCCATCTCTCTCATCTGGGTCCCATGGCATGCAAGGTCTGCTGCCTGTCTATAGGCAGGATCTGAGCTGTCACGACAATAATTCCTGATCTCATCCGGCTCTCTGACAATTATCCCATGGTCCTCATCCATATGGGAACAAATGATGCAGCCAGGAGTAGTCCAGACTGTATCAGGAGTGACTGCAAAGCTCTGGGGACCAGGCTTAGGAAGACATGGGTGCAGGTGGTCTTCTCATCGATCTTTCTGGTCAGTGGTCACAGTAGGCATCACGTCACCTGTGTCAGAGAAGTCAACCTGCAGCTCTGGAGTTGGTGCCATCATATGGGTTTTGGCTTCCTGGACCACGATCTGCACTTCCATGCAAGGGACCTCCTGGGACATGATGGGCTTCATCTCTTTTTTTTAATCAGTTGGCTGACCTCCTACATCAGGCTTTAAATTAAGTAGGATGGCAAATGGGAAGGCAGGAGATAGAGAGAGTCTAGAACCTACAAACTGTGAGATATGCAGCAGTATACCCCAGGTAGGTACCAAGGGGCCCTTTGGGCATCAGAACAGGAGGGCACCAAAGGGACCATTTGGAGGGTTCAAGTGCCTCTATACTAATGCTGGGAGCATGGGGAACAAGCAGGAAGAACTCACATTTCTTCTTGCAGACAATAACTTTGATTTAGTGGGGCTAATGGAAACCTGGTGGGACCCTACTCATGACTGGGTGGTTCACACTGAAAGCTACAGGTTGTACAGAAGGGACAGAGTAGGTAGGAAAGAGGGTGGGATGGCTCTCTATGTAAAGGAGCATTATACATCTACGCTAATCAAAATGGGATCAGAAGAGGAGAAAGTTGAGGCATTGTGGGTTAGGATACAAGGAGGTTGAGGGGAAAGGGACTTGGTGGTGGGGGTCTGCTACAGATCACCACATCAAGAGGAAAAGCTAGACTTGGAATTCTTGAGACAGCTCTCAGAGGCCGTACGGTCTAGGGGTGTGGTTGTCATGGGGGACCTAAACTACCCTGACATCTGCTGGGAGGATCAGTCAGCCAGATCCAACCGTTCATGTAGGTTCTTAACGTGTGTGCAGGACCTTTACCTAACACAGGAGGTATAAGGTCCCACTAGGATGAATGTGTTACTGGGCTTGGTGCTGGCCCACCAAGGAAGGACCTGGTAGGGGAGCTGCAGATTCATGGGCACCTCGGGGACAGTGACCACCAATCAACTGAATTTACCATATGGTGTAGGGTGGGTAGGATAAGTAGTAGGGTGGAAGTGCTTGACTTTAGGAAGGCTAACTTCAGTGTGCTCAGGAGTCTAGTCAATGACACACTGCAGGATAAGAGTATTGGTGAGATGGGAGTCCAGGAAGGGTGGGTGTTTCTAAAGGAAGCAATCCTTTGGGCACAGAGGGAGACTATCCTAGTACAAGGGAAAAGGGAGAAAGGAGCCAAATACTTCCTTGGCTAAACAGGGAAATCCAGGGGAGCCTAAGGGCAAAAAAGAAGGCATATAGGCAGTGGAAGCAGGGGAAGCTACCAAGGAAGAGTATATCTACTTGGCCCACACTTGCAGGGAAGCAGAAAAGCCAAAGCAACTACAGAGTTGAGGCTGGCAACATATATTAGAGACAACAAAAAGTCTTTCTTTAGGTATGTAGGGAGTAAAAGAAAGGCACAGGGCAGCATAGGACCCTTACTGAACAAGAAGGAGTGATTAGTGACAGACAGGGGGGACAAGGTTGAGCTATTAAATGAGTTTTTTGCTTCAGTGTTCCTGATCAGGGGGCAAGATAAGTCTCCTAATGGGTTCTTAGATCAGCATCAGAGGGACACCAGCCTACCAATTGTCGTTGCTGACTTGGTGCAGAGTCACGTGAATGGACTGCACGTGTTCAGGTCTGGATGAGCTGCATCTGAGAGTACTGAAGGAATTGGCTGGTGTCATAGCAGAACCTCTGGCATGGCTGCTTGAATGTTCATGGCACTTGGGTCAGGTCCCAGAGGACTGGAAAAGGGCCAGTGTGGTCCCTATTTTATAGAAGGGGAGGAAGGAGGATCCAAGTAATTATAGGCCAGTCAGTCTCACCTCCATCCTTGCAAAGGTCTTTGAAAAGATTATGAGGGACCATATTTGTGGGAGCCCAGCATGAAAAATAATGAAGCAGGGAAACCAGCATGGATTTATAGCAGGTAGATCATACCTGACCAACCTTGTTTCATTTTATGACAGGGTCACAAAATGCTTAGATGCAGGAGTAGAGGTAGATGCCATTTTCTTGGATTTCAGCACGGCCTTCAATATGAGATGGGAATCTCATCCCATTCTCATAAATAAATTAAGAGCTTATGACATAGATGTTTACATGATGCAGTGGGTGGCAAATTAGCTTAGCGGTTGCAACCAGAGAGTGGTAGTAGATGGGTCAGTATTGCCTTGGCAGGATGTGGGTAGTGGGGTCCCACAGAGTTCTGTCCTTGGATCTGTGCTCTTCAATATCTTCATCAGTGACTTGGATGTAGGTGTGAGCTGTACTTTGTCTAAGTTTGTGGATGATACTCAATTACAGGGTGAAGTGCACACTCCAGAGGGTAGGGAACAATTGCAAGCAGACCTGGACAAGTTAGAAAAGTGGGCAGTACACAATTGGATGCAGTGCAACAAGGGCAAGTGCAGAGTGCTGTACCTACAGTACAAAAATATCCAGCACACCTACTGGCTGGGAAGTGACCCTCTCAGCAGCACAGAAGTGGAAAGCGATTTTGGAGTCTTAGTGGACTCCAAGATGAACATGAGTCGTCAGTGTGATCAAATCATCAGCAAAGCTAACTGCACTTTATCATGCATCAGCAGATGCATGACAAATAGATCCAAGGAGGTGATACTTCCCCTCAATGTGGCATTGGTCAGACTGCAGTTGGAGTACTGCATCCAGTTTTGGGCACTGTACTTCAAAAAGGATTTTGATAGATTCAAGAGGGTCCAGAGGGGGGGCACTCATATGGTTAGGGGATAACAGGACAAGCCCTATGAAGAGAAACTGAGGGACCTGGACCTCTTCAGCCTCCCACAAGAGAAGGCTGAGAAGAGATCTTGTGACTGCCTACAAATTCATTAGAGGGACACAGCAAGGGATCTGAGATGCTCTGTTTACCAGGGTGCCTCCTGGGGTAACAAGGAACAATGGTCACAAACTGACAGCGAGCAGCTTTAGGCTGGATACCAGGAAAAACTTCTTCACAGTAAGGGTGGCCAAAATTTGGAATGGGCTCCCAAGGGAGGCGTCCAGTCACCTATGCTCCCCTACCTTGGGGGCATAGGTGACTGGTAGAAGGTGCATGTACTCCACTGATGGGGCTGGTGCCACACCTCACGGTTGACATTGATACTGTCAGTAGAGCTGGTGCCCCCCCCCGACAGGGCTGCCACTGTTGGCGGCTTCTGCAGTTACCCCTGCAGATTCAGGAGGCATCAGTCACTCATGCTTGGGGGTCTTTAAGAGAAGGCTGGATAAGCATCTGGCTGGGGTCACCTGACTCCAGCACTCTTTCCTACCTAGGCAGGGGGTAGGACTCGATGTTCTGTTGAGGTCCCTTCCGACCCCAGCATCTATGAATCTGTGAACAGCCCAAATTCTGTGCTAACTTGCATCACTTGCACTTACATAGTTACAATGGGACAGTGCTCCGGAAATAGAATTTTTTTACCAAATTCCAAAGGTTTTAGGGAACATAGATTTTGCAAGAAAATGTTAACATTTTATCCTTCATATTTTACATGGAAAAAAATGAGAACTGTTCATGGGAAATAAACTCCAAACCATACCCTCAAGGAAAATAGGCTAAGCTACCACAGTTTAGTTTCTATTTGCAGAATGGCAATAGCATGCACTTGAGTAGTTACCATTGCTGATACACAGTCATTTTCACTTTGTAGTAAATAGTTCGTTTATCTGTATCCTAAAATCTGCCCTTGAAAATCTCAGGTGTAAATCCAAGTTTCAAGTTCCTTCACAAGCAGACTCTTCCTAAATATATAATTATATTTGGGCACAATAAAACACCTATTTTTGAATGCTCTCAATTTACTAGATTGCCCTATTGGTTCTTAGCATTACTCCTATAAAAACAAGAGGGACTGAGGACCTAAGGAAGAATGTTAATTACTAAATTGTTAATAATGAATTAATGCCATTCTTAGATTCCTGGACTTTATGTCCCAAACCACTGTGATCATTTAGTTTGGCCTTCTATATAACGTAGGATAGGGGTATCAAAGATATGGCCCATGGACTGGATCCAGACCATGGAGCCATGTCATCCTGACTCCCATGCTGACCTGGGCAGAGCCAGTCCCTGACCTGCTGCTGTATGCTGTATTCAGTATGTGTGGTGCATCCTCTGGATGGACTGGGACTGCACCATTTAGCACCCATGTCAACCAGTCTCCATGAGCTGCATATGCAGCTCACATAGCTGCACGTAGTACCCATTCCAGCTGGTCTAAGGTAGTAAGTACATTTATCATGAAGCAGGCAGCATATGCAATGCAGTCCTGGACTGGCCAGAGCAGACACCAGATCTGTCATGCATGGGGGAGGGCCTGCATGCCAGATCCAGTGTGCACTCTGGCTGCATGCTGTGCTCATGTGGACCAGCACCGCATGCTGCCCACATGCCTATCCAGGGAGAGCAGCTTCTATGTGTGGCGCTGTCCTGGACTGTTCAAAACTAGACCCACAGGGGCAGCTTCAACATGCTGGGGAGGAAGGGAGGGAAGAGGGGTCCATGGGCTCCATCCAGCCTACAGGGCCAGTCCCGCATTGTTCATCTAGCCCATGGACTAGTCCCAGGCCACTCTGGCCTGAGGGACCAGATGAGTGTGATACCCCTGATACTAGTCACAGGACTCATGAGCATTAATTCATGTTCAGCCTGTAGCATATGCTTGAAAAAAATCTAGTCTTGATTTGAAAGTTTGCAAAGCTAAGAAATTCAGCACAGCTCTTGGTAAGTTGTTCTGATAGTCATGTTGCCTAATAATTAAACACTTTCATGTCATTTCTAGCCTAAGCTTTTCTAAACTTGAATTTTCCAACACTGGCTTTTAATATATCTTTGTAATTATATCTCTGATATGGAATTTCTCTTCCCCATGTGTATACTTAAAAACTACATCAGTCCCAGATCTTTTCTTTAAGAAATAAAGTAGTCTTGGTGTCTCACTATGAGGACTATTTCGAAACTTTTTACACATTTCCATCCCACTCCATTTTTTCCATATCCCTATTGAATAGGAGATACTAGAACTGAATATGGTATTCAAGTAGCAGTGACACCAACTATTATCTGTGGCACCATAGTGATGGGTTTGTAAACTCTCTTTCAGGATCAGGCCTCAGAGACTGGAGACAGAGTGGTTTATTTGTGAGAAATGTGCCCCAACAGGTAGTTGGGTATTCTTGTCTTTGTTAGATTCTGGTGCGCAGTTTATGGGGGTAATGGAGATATGTTGGCAGGTTTTGTGTTTTCAGATGTAGGAAGTTGGCTTCTGGTGATGAGGTTAGCAAGGTTTGCTACTTGTTTGAATTTATAAAGCACTCTTCACTGATGAGCCTATGAACTTCACTTCATCAACCTCCTAGGTACAGAAACTCATGGTCCCAATATAGACTTTGGATTTATGACACACTACAACCTACTGGACATCTGACTCCCCAGGTACCTCTCCATTTTTACCTGCTACATCCCCCTTCCCCTCTACCCCAGCCTGTTTCTCACCCCTGATGCCTCCATTTCTATTTTCACTGGCTGGCTTTCATACCTGCATTGCATGCCAGCCTCTGGCTTCTTTACTATTCCTTCCATCCAGGAACAGCACACAATGCCATGTCCTTAGACCAACACCCCTAGCACCTGTCCCCAGTCAGTTGACTGGAAGAGCCCTGGGAACATCTAAGCCCCAGGGATGGGGCTGGCAGGGAGAGTTACTTGGCAGCTGCTGGAGAAGAAGCTCCTGCAGGAAAGGAAAGAAAGGCTGTGACATTTTGGCTGCTTGAGATGCTGCTAGTGCGACTGTGCTGCAGTGCACTGCTTACCTGTTGTTATTTAAAATGGTGGACTGGACTGAGGCTGTAAGGGAGGAGCAGACCACATTGGGACACACTGTGGTGTCATGTAGGGGCCCCAGCACCAGTGAAGGTGCTCCTTAACACACACACAAAGTCACACACGTCACAAGTTTTGCTTGTCAGCAGCCTGAGATACAGATTTCCAGAAACCCCTGCATCTATCTCCTTGAAACTTGTCAGGCTTCATGGCCCCATTAGAGGTTACTATCCCTGCAACTTTTATTTCAATCAGCCCCAAAATGACAAACTTATAGGTATTTCAGCGCTTCCCCATGATAGTCTATGATTGAATCTCCGAATCTATCCGAATCAATGCAAAATCTTCTGAAGCCAATTCAGCCAAATTGATTTGGGACAGTGATCTGAATCTCTGAATTGAATCACTGTCCTCTGAATTGGTCGAATCCAAATCAAATACTTCCCTGTTCGCACAGACTTACATACTTGTAGCCCATATTCTTAAGAGGAGTTTCACTGTTACCTTGTTATTTCATGTTTTATGTATCTGCTGTCATAAACCTCTCAGAACAGGGAATGTCTCTAAATGTTATGTATGTGTACAGTGCCTAGTACTGGGGAACCTAATCTAGGACTGAGGCCCAGAAGGGTGCAGATGGAAATGACTTTTGTTGCATGATCGACTCCTTAAAAATGCTCTAAACCATACCCAAAGAGAACAGCATGGCTGCAGAGTCCTCTTATCACATAACATATTAACCCTCATTATATAAGGGTTCAAATTAAGCTGCTCCTAAGAGAGGCAACTTAATTAATTTCTGTCTGCTCCAGCTGGAGCCCAGCCAAGCTGATGTCTCTGGATGGGAGGGGGAGAAGACAGGAAGGGAGGTCCATTATGGGGTTTTCTCAGCCTTGCTGGAGTGGAGGGGTGGGGTGGATTGGAGCGCCTCACCTCAGGGGCTCCCACTCCAGCAGGGCTGAGAAAACCCCAAAATGACTTCACTCTGCTGCTTTCTCCCCCGCCCATTCAGAGACAGCAACAGAGCTATGAGAGTGGGGGTGGAGCCATGGGAAGATGCAGCCTCTCTCCCTGGAATAGCTCCAAATTGGAGACAATCCTCCACCCTACTGATCCAACAGATAACGTCTGCTGGGTTGAGGGGATTGGTTCAACTCTTGATGATTTCTATGAATCACCATGAGTTAGACCCTGTAGCTGCACTTCTGTCTGCCCTTATATATGCCACTTTTTTCCCTTTTTTTCCTGCCCCTCCCCAGTGAATCCAAATGAGAAACTGATGCACAAGTTTCTGCTCACAGCAAATCTACAGCAGAGCTGGGGTGAGAGCACAGATGTCTTGTGCTGTGAACACTAGGCAGGACTATTTCTCAATATTACATAAATTGTTTACACTAGAGAGATTTTTGAATTAATTAAAGGAAATGTCTGTGACTGCAACAGCTGTGTCTGTCTTTCTGTGCATCCTGCCTGCAGTATTAATTCATGTAAGTGACAAGCAGAACAATGGAAGTTTTATGCATATTCTCTCTTTTATTTGTGGGTTATGATTTTTAAGAAGTAGATGAGTCTTTGTACTCCCTTGTCAGACAAGATAAATTTTGGAGCTTCTGAAGGTTACTAATTCATCCCCTTAGGTCCCTGTGTTTTAATCATTAGTGGCGTTGAGTGAAATATTTGAAGTGAAAATGTTACTTGACAAATTTAGCAAAGATCTTCAAGAAGCTTATAATTTCTTTACTTGGTATAAGAAAAAAAAATGTTTATTTGAAATTATTTGCCAATTTGTTGTGATGTTTTCCCTTCTCTTTCTGGATTGATCATCTAAGACTTGATGCTTGAAAATGGAGCTGTTGCTTAGTTACAGTTGGTCACATAGATCATATGGTATTGTTTTTGTTTTTTCCTTGGATACATGTAAATTCAGTAGACCATATTCACATTTCCAATGAAATTACTGAATATATTCTTATTAGTGTTAGCAAGAATTAAAAATCTATTTAGCTTTTGGAAGGAACCAATGAGGATTCAGATTTGTCTGGGAGAAATAGTAGATAAAGCAGCATTAAGGAGTTGTAAAAATATTTCTACTGCTTGTTTTGTAGGCCTGGTAAGATTTAGGCACATTTATAATTGTTTTCTGGCTGGGTGTAAAATTTGCACAGCATTTAATTTGCTCTCATTATATTGACGCACAGTAATTGCACATGTGGGAAGGGGAAGAGGAGAGATGGGTGTAAAGGTGAAAGATACATTATTTTTATAGAGTTCATTTAACTGAATGCTAGGGCTTTGCTAGTCGAGTTTTACAAACTTGGTCCTTTTGCTGTGATAATAGGCAGCATCCCTATTGAGAATTGAGAATATGCTTTTTTTGAGAATTCAGGTGAGTAAATCTTGGCTACCTAAATGTGGGCAGAAACCTATCAAATCAGGAACCAAAGCCAAATCTTTATTATTTTTTTTAAGACAAGGTTCTTTGCGTGAATATGATATATTTTATTAGACAAATGGTTGTGAAAAAAATTATAGCAAGCTTCTGGGTTTGAAAATCCTTTGTCAGGCTGAGGTGAGGAAGTCTCTGCAGTTGGTGTGTGCTCTTCCTGGATGGAATGAAGACTGTCAATTATATTATAATATTATGTTCTCCTCAGAACTATTCTATATGCATTATAAAAAATCTTATCTAACTTAAGCACGAGGTTTCCAAAATTAAATCTAATAACTCGTGCAGAGCTGAAAGAGTCAAATTGAAGTGTAACAAGGTGTAAACAGAAGAGTGTATTTGTTTCTTTGGATTGCTTAGAAAGCTGTGCTTTTACATTAATCTCTATGTTGCTGTTTGATTTAATGTAACTGAAAAGAAATTTGTACCATACCACATCATTGTTGCATGGGAGAGTCCTTGTCAAACTGTTCCATTTTAATGACGTACTGTAGCAGAGTTTATCATCCCTTATATTTGGTGGTTTATGCTAATCAAAATAAGATTTAATTCTTGGCCCATTTCCAAATGGACCAAGATGCATGTTCTAAAAAATATACTCATAGTTATCATATATTACTTGATAGTCATTGAAAATCTGTCAAGGTCAGATGCTTTGAAGTTGATGTAATAAGTAGTGTAAATACTGTTTTTCTCTTTTCTCAGCTTCCTGAATCCTGTTTGATACATGATAAATATCCTAGGGAAAGTAGTGTTCATTTCTTATTATTTATACAACTTGGTACTGAACTGTGAGTGCTACTGAATGGAAAATAATCTGAAAAGGCTTTGGAGTCTATGAAAATATTCACAAAGGATGCATACAGTGACTTAAAAATGAAGAGATAATGGAAATTGCAATTAAATGGACATATGAAAACAGGTTAATGATGAAGGTATTGTGGCCTTAAGATACTTTGGCCACATCTACACGAGCAGCAGCTTGCACAATAACCAGCATTACTGTGCAGTACCAGCCCTGTGCCATTTTTTTCTGATGGTGCTGCACAGGGGCATTGCATCACAGTAGCGTCATGGCTGCTCCTTGCTACTGCACAGTAGTGTCTTGTGTAGTTGCATCCTCTGAGGACTATTTCTGAGGAGTACTCCAAGGAGAAGGCACTGAGGTGAAGGAAAACGTAGTACAAACGTGGCACCTTTATTAGCAAACTCATCATTTGCTAATGGATGAATAGGTATGGTGACTGAAATAATCATCTTAGTTTTCAAGAGGAAGTTAGACAAACATTGGATAAAGAAGATGTAGGGGTAGCACATCATCTTACCCTTAAGACTGAGAAAATAAATAAGTAAATAAGTGCATCAGCAGGGAGGAAGATGACTTAGCCACCTTTTATATTAACAGATTTTCAGGGTGGATTAAAAATGTTTAGGTGCCTAAGCACACTCATGTACTTAAAAGGCGGTCTATTTTTTACAGTTTATGGGGTCATTCCTATTTTCATGAAATAGAGGTAATTTTCCAGGATGATGATAATAAAACAGCAGATTAGGTAGCATGATCCCATAAAGACTGGAATTTTCTATTAAGCTGTATGCATGAAGAGGTTGGCAGGAGAATAGATGCAACCCATGGCATTTCCAAGCACAAACACACACAAAATATCCCTTCTGCTCAGTTAATCAATCACATTCTGCTAGATGAACGTTTTATCCTTCCAAGGAAGGAATGCAAATAACAGATGCTAAGGAGAAGGCTGAACTGTTTAATAAGATATTTTTCCGTCCTTTTTTTTCAATAAAAATATAGAATACTGGGAAAACAACTCAGTAATAGTTACACAGTTCTTCAGAAAATGGAGAGGTTACAAGTATGAAATATAAAGTTATTCAGAAACGGATAGATTTAGGCATTTTCATATTAACAGTTTCTACTAAAATCCATTATGTGGTAGTGAGGAACGATCTCTGGCCTTATAATGTATGAAAAATCAAATTAAAATGAGAAAGCTATAAAGCAACTGGTGACTATATCTTAGGGATAGTTGAATACTTGGAAAACTTGTGGGAAATGTCAGAGATTTGGAAAGAGGCTAATATAGTGCCTATTTTTAAGAAAGGGAAGTAGTGAAATATCAGTGTTCTTTTATTCTCATTGGCTTCATTAGAGATTACAGTTTTCTCTATTAGGCCCAAGTTAATAGCCCAGTCCATTAAAATGTTATACATATTAAGAGAAGAGACAGTTTTTAACCATATGAAACATAGCCTTTGGAAACATGAAATCTAGATTTAAAAGTACTACAACTCAAACTAAACCAGGTCAGCTATGGTAAAATACCATGCTTTATGGATTAAATTTCCCTTCCTGTCCTCCTAAAATTACTGTTGGAAGAAATGAGGCTTGTAGATGCACAATGAATGCAGGACTGCCCCTCTGTGGGAAGGAACATTAAATGAATGTAGAGTACCTAGATTTGAGTGTACCGTGCTCTTGATTTCTCTCTACATGAAAACTATTGACTTTTGAGTTACACTAATTGCAAGATTAGATTGAAATTATGAGCAATGATAGAAATCACGAATGGTTCATTGTTAATGTGGAAGTTGATTGTCAAGTTCTGCAATATGCTCTGAATTGGAATCCAGAGAAATTTTTGTTGGCTGATATGAAGCAAAATACTCTGTAAAATTATAAAGAGTCTAGTAACTTTGGATTCATACACAGACTAGGGTGAAAAAAATTCGGTAAAGACAAATGGTTTTTATGGACAATAGACATGGCGAGCTATATGTTAGTTTTTACTTCTCAGATTCTGGAGTCATTCTACTCAAAGATTGTTAAATCAAGCTATATTTATTTCAGATTTGTTTCATATTCATAATTTTGGTTCTTTTAAAACTTGAAGGCATTTTGTAAACTACTTATTTAGTGGCGTGTATGGTACATACAAAATCCATTTAAGGTGATGTATGAAGTTGTAATCAGCATTCAGTTGGGACGTTCTCACAACTCACTTGTGGCTTCCTCTCTCAGTAATAATGTATTTTCTAGTAAAATCTTTAAACCACTTGAGTCTATGATTTTATTTGCTCTCAATCCATCATATAAAATCAAACCATATATCCATCTGTCACTGATGGATCCAACAGAGTTCATGCATGTGGATGTGGGTATTCCCATTTCTCTCTGTCATTGCCTGACACAGTTAACTGTCTGCTGAAGCCATGAAGTCTCTAAATCCAGATGTAACAATATATACATTTACATAGCAGTGAAGTACATGGATTTATACACCTTCATTTTAGGTCAGGATCCATATTTATTAACAGAACTGTATATACTTGGCTCTGTTATGGTGAAGATAGATTGACATCTACTTTTCTATTTCATCCTATAGATTTAAGTAGGTATCTGATCTTGGGATGCTGACAGACATGTTTTGGGAAACGAATGTATTATATAGCCTTATTATGTTCCACACAACACACCTGCCTAAGGCATTTACTAAATTTATTATCTTTCACACTTTCTTTCAACCTGTCACTGTTCATCAGTCATGGACGTGTATATACAGACTAAGTAGGTCAGGACATAGTTGGTAGTACTTTATGTTAAGAGATCATTCTTCCCAACAAACCTTTCTCCCTGACTAATGATCAAGCTGCTCAGAGTGGATGGAAATCTTGCTGAGATAGGTTATTGTAACAATGCTTCATCCTGAGATACTTATTTTTTTTTATAACCAAGGTTTTATAACATTGCAGCTTAGTATTGTATTAATGTTTCCGACATGTCCATTATAATTCCCAACATTCAGCTGGGATCAGTCTCTGAAATCCAGGACTTTCCTGGCTGAAATGAGACATATGGTCATGCTAGCCAAGTTAAATGACAGAGACAGACTCTGCACTTCCTGTTTTTATTAAAAAAAATATGAACCTAACCTTGACTATGACCAGCATCCCTCTGCTACTATGGTGGCAGAATTATCAGTACCAGGTGTTTATACATTCTTTATTTTAAGATTCCTGTTATTCCTTTCTAATGGTATTATTAAACCACATTATTTAATCTCTGCTGTCTCTTTTTAAAAACTGAAATAACAGCTAGTATCTTTCCAAAAATGAAAAAGCAATAACGATGTTGATGCTTCCCCTTTTGCAGTGACAGTTTCTGTTTAGAATACTTTTTAAAATATTATGTTAAATAAGGAACAAATAACTCGGCTTATACCATTATTCACTTTGTTTGACTTTTTGATTGCAAATATGTGCAAGAAAATCTCAATATTTGTGTGTTTCATCTCATCATTCCCTAACTGAATTCTTGATCCTCTGTTAAATCCTAGTCATTGTAATTGAGTTCCCTGGACAGAAGGCCAAACCTTTAGAGACATTTCTGCCTGACACTCTGGCTGTATCCAGACGAGTAGGAGTGTGTGCTGGCTGGGGCACAAATGTTTACCACTGCATTGTGCCATAGTGCACACTCCAGCATTTTGTTGTGGACACATTGACCCACTTGTGGCAAACTGCCCATGCCCAGCTTCTTCTGGCATGGTGCTCTGACCAGGCTTCAGGTGCTGTGGGGGTGTGGAGAGGCAGGGCACAAGGTTTCTTAGTACAGGGCCTCTGCAGCAGAGTCCCTATGCTGAGGCACACGGAGACATGGGAGCAGTCAGCCCAAGGCTGCCTGCTCCCCCATCTCGAGCCACACTGCACCCCAGCACAAAGGCTCTGCAGAGCACAGGGATAGGGGAGCAAGCAGCCTGGGTTGCCTATTCCCCTGTACTGACATCTTTCCCAGTGCATGCCATTTTGGCATGTTTTGCACCGTTTCTTTTCTTTTCTTTTGCTACCCAGTAGCAAATTTTGCCCCCACACTGCAAATAAGCAGCACCGCACATGGTTTAACATGCAATGCATGCAGTTTGAGGCACCACAACCACCCGTGCCTGAATGTGTGGACACCGCCTATTTAGCAGACTCTGAGGTGTACTTCAGGTGCAAAAAAGTCAATATATGCTGGGAAACTCACAAAAAAAAAAAGATTCTGTTTTTGTGCAAACACACCTGAAAAATGAAAGTAAAAGAAAATATTTGCTAGGAAAGTAGTATCTAGACTCTTTCTTTTTTATGAAGTCTGAACGGATTGCTATTTAGAGATATTTCTTGAATTAGTTTGTAAGTGACTTAGAAGCCTATGCCATTTTTTTCAAAGTGATTTAGGCACTTTGGAGCCTAATGTCATAAAAAAAGTCTAAGCTTTCTTTTTCAAAAGTATCTAGTAGTCTAACTCCTGTTTAGGTCAACTGGAGTTGGGCTGTCTTTTGAAAACCCTGTTAGATAACTATTTGTATCTTTAGGCATAAAAAATTGTGCCCAGCTTGTATTAATTTTTAGAAAAACAAGGCCTCCTCGGTACCTATAAATAGTACTGGGATAAAATGTCTCAGTATTGAGAATAAAGGCCAAGGCTTGTTCTTTCACTTGATAGTACCTGGCGAACTCTAACACTTTTCCATGCTATCACCTGGCCTCATGACTATGTCCCTTGTGTCTGTCCAGGGGCTGAGGATGGGGTGATGACAGTGGTCATGCCTATCTCCTTGCCTGGTATTTAGGGAGAAGTGCATTCACATTTTTTCTGGCCTAGAAGCTAGATTTCTTACTTCCTGGGCACTTGGCTATTGGACTTGTAATTTTCCTGTGACTAAAGATGGGAAAATTAAGTGAAATAAGGTGTTTTCCAGGCAAAAGAAGATAAATGTCTTAGTGAAGTATTTCTGAGCATGCTCAAAAAGCAAAAGTGAGATGCATGTAGAATCCCTAGTAGCTTAGTGGCTGCTGCATAGGGTTGATAAGAATCATGTATAGCAAAGGTTGGCAATCTATGATCCATGGGCTTCAGCAGGGCTGTGGTTGGCTGGCAGAGGGAAGCACTAGTGGCAGGGGAAGTAGTGGCAGCTACCAGGTCAGAAGGGCATTGGAGTGAGCTGGGTAATACACTGATGCTTTAGTGTAAAGTATTTAGACATCCTAAAGCTGAATAAGTATCTCTTTGAGGCACAGTAGCTTTTAAATCCCTTAGGTACCTTTGTCCCGAATCCTTGTTCAGTACATTTGTGTAACCCAGTGGTGCTCAGTTCACCCCACTGGCAATGTAGGCTAGATGAGTGGTGCAGGGCCAGTTTGTGGGCTGGATCTGATGTTCAGGGTCCATCCATGAATGCAACCTTGACCACCAGATCTGGCCCTTCATGGTGGCCCTGATCCAGGTGCGAGATCAGGCCATGCATGCGGAGGCAGTCTAGCGCTCTGGGTCATGTTATCTGGCCCATGGGACTTCCCCACAGATATGGAAACTTGGCAGCAGGAGAGTGGCAATTAATGCTGCCACTGCTCCCCTGCCACCAAATTTCCAGACTCCCAAGCTGGATGACACAAGGTTGAGCACCATTGGTATAAACCATTTGAGACTATGGGGGCAACTACATATAAAGTATGAACTTAAGAAAGAAAAAATGTTACATTGTGTATTATATAATAGTGGCTTCCTGGAGGCCATCCAGAAATAAATTACAAATTGGGAGACAAATTTTCAGCTTATTGAGCAATTAAATTAATTTAGCTAAGTTAAATGGAAAAATAATTACTATAGGCTATGCAAATAGATGCCTTCAATGCATTTAAAATGTTTTTTAGAGACATATGATTACAATTGTTTCAACAACCTTAACTTCTTTATTAAAGCAAGGTTAATTGTTGAGCCACATTTCTACCTGATATAAGAAATGTTGGTGTGTATGTACTTTGTTAGGTAATAGAATAGATCCTTTCCTTTTTCATGTCCTTATGACAAGGTATTTAGCAAAATTTGCAAATTCATTGTAATCTGACAGGCCACTCCACAAGAGCTTCTGCAATAGCCTCGACCTTGCACTCTTTGGTCTGTCAACCATGTGTATTAGCACTTCTGCCACCCCAGCCCAGAGAGCTAATGGATATAGCACCAGTAGATGGAGATCAAATGTATATATCCTATTTTGGCAGACAAGGTTCTTTGGGTGAATCTGATATCTTTTATTAGACCAACTTAAATAGTTGGAAAATAATTATTAAGCAAACGTTCAAAATCCCTTTGTCAGGCTAAGGAAGTTTCAGCAGTTGGTGTGTGCTCTTCCTGGATGGAATGAAAAGTAAAGAAGCCAGGGGCTGGGCTGGGCTGCATGTGAGACAGGTAGTCAGTGAAAATGTAGATTGAGGAGTCAGTGGGTGAGAGACAGGCTGGGCAGAGGGGTGGAGGGGGGAAAGAGAGAGAGAGAAGGGGGATGAAATTGGAAAGATACCTGAGATACCTGGGGAGTCAGATGTCAGGCAGGTTATAATGTGTCATAAATCCAATGTCTATATTTAGTCCATGATTTTTAGTATCCAGGAGGTTGATGAACCCTTGAGGATCAGGACTGAGAGATTGGAGAGAGAGTGGCTCTCCCGTGAGAAATGTGCCCCCACCGGTAATTGGGTATTTCTGTCTTTGATAGATTTCTGGTGTGCATTCATTCTGGTGCACAGTTCTTGTATGCTGTCTCCTATGTATTTTCCATCAAGGCATTTGGTGCATTGGATGAGATATACTACATTTCTGGAGGTGCAGCTCTAAGATCCAAGGAAGCTGATGGCTCTGTTGTGGGGTGTAGTAATAGTGGGGGTGGTGGAGATGTGTTGGCAGGTTTTGCATTTCTTGTTCTGGCATGGTCTGTATCCTTTTGGTGTGTTCTGGGCTTGAGGAAGTTTGCTTCTGGTGATGAGGTAAGCAAGGTTCAGT
>JAGPOW010000100.1:0-11430 GCA_030014935.1 Caiman crocodilus
TGCAACCTATCCAGGTCTTTCTGCAGTCTTTCCCTCCCTACTAGCATGCCCACCTCACCCCAAATTTTGGTATCATCAGCAAATTTGAACAGGTTGCTTGTCACCCCGTCGTCCAAATCACTGATAAAGGAATTGAACAGTGCGGGCCCTGGGGGACTCCGCTGCCCACTTCCCCCCAGGTTGAATATGACCCGTCCACCACTAGCCTCTGAGTACGAGCATTCAGCCAATTTGCAATCCATCTGACTGTGTAGGCATCAATGCCACAGTTACCTAGTTTTTAAATGAGCATGGGGTGGTCAACAGTGTCAAAGGCCTTGCTGAAGTCCAGAAAGAAAACTGTAGGGATGGTAATTCTTGCTGAGGCCACAAAGCTTGCCAAGTTTCTAGAAGAAACTTGCCAGGATTTGGCGGGAACTGCACCTCAGGCTGCGGACAAGCAAAATTTGTGCCATGGGTAACACTGTGTGTTAAGGCATAGCAGGGTGACAGCTGCAGGGATGGTGGCCCCGGTTGAGGCCACAATGGCTGACAACTGTCAAGGAGATCGGTGCAGCGGGGATCTGGGGCCCTGCACCCCTAGCTGCTGACAGACAAAACTCATGCCATGGGTGCTTGTGGGACTGACTGTGTCTGTCTTGGGGCAGTTGATTGTATTGATTCTTTCCTCTCCTTAGCCTGGTTTTGTAGGTGCTAATTGATGGCAATTAACTAGCTACATTAGCTGGGTCCTGTGTATTGAGCTGCTCCCTGAGTGAATCATGATTGATTGGTAACTGGTAACATAGTAGCTTAGCAGCCAGACCTGCAGTAGTGTCTCTCACGCCCCAAGACAGAGACAGTCAGTCCCACAAGCACCCAGGGCACGAATTTTGTCTGTCAGCAGCTAAAGGTGCACAGCCCCAGAACCTGTCTGCACCCATCTCCTCCACAGCTAGCAGGCATTGTGGCCTCAGCAGGGGCCACCACACCTGCAGCTCTCACCCCACTGTGCCTTAAAACAGTGTCATCCATGGCACAAGTGTCGCTTGTCTGCAGCCTGAGATGCAGTTTCCCCCAAACCCCTGCACCGATCTTGAAACTTGGCAGACTTTGTGACCTCAGCATAGGCTACCAGCCCTGCAGTTTTCACCACCTCATGTTGTAATGCCTAGATGTAACATGAGTTTTGCTTTCAAGAATTTGGAGTGCAGTTGCCCCCAAACCTCTGCACTGATCTACTTGAAACTTGACAGAATTCATGATCTCTGAGGAGTCTACCACCCCTAAATCTCATCCAAATTGGACAAAAAACAACAAAGTTATAAATATTTTATTGTTCCCCCGTTATACCCTATGGCCGGATCTCCAAGGCAGCTCTGAGATGGCTCCAAAGCATTTTGGAAGCTCCAAACCGCTTCGGGAAGCCTAATGAGGCCAGCGCTTCAACACAGACATGCTGCTTTGGACCCCAAAGTGTTCGAAGCTTCTCCAGATCTGAAGCTCTGTCCGAAGCCTCGCACAACCCATGGTTTGGGATGTTTTATCTGCATCCTTCAGTCACAACAGTGGATCAGTTTTATAAATGCTTAGTCTGTTCTACCAGTCACATAACTTTGTGAGAGAATCAAAAGCAGGGAATTATTATCACAGTTATCTTTGGAGGATTATTATGTCCATAGCCCATTGTAAAAACAAAGTTAAAGGGACTACTGAAAAGCAATGAGTGATTTACAATACCAGCAAGGTGATTTTTCCTGTAACACATTTACTCTCAGCACTTACAATGCCAGAGGTTTTCCCCTTTAGCACAAAAAACACACATAAATTGTATTAAAAACAAATCCCACAACCTTTGTGCAGTAGCCCACTGGCTTAGCAAAAAAAGTAGTTTTTCCCCCTCTGCTTTCTAGGATTCAGGTAAAGCTGCCAATAGCTGCTGTTAATTAAGACAAAACATGGTGAACAAATTTCTTTCACATAGTTTAAAGGAAAGGAGTCATTTCCATTACTATGACTAGTAATCTAGCAGTATTGAAAGGTTGCTTTTTTCAGAATCTCCATAACTACACAAACCCATGAATCATAATTCACTTCTCACTCTCACTTCAGAGATCGCTATTTCTAGTGCCAATGACACCTGCCTATTACATTACTCCCATTTTTTTTCAGTATCTCTTCCAGACAACATGAGAATGTTGAGCAAATCTAGCACTGTCTCCACAGCTCATGGATTTGCCTCAATATACAGCATGTTTACTCTGGATAGGTGACTCATACCATATTTAATGGCTTAATTAGTTCTTCAGAAAAATGTTTGGTCATTAATTTTCTTTCTTTTTTTATTTGCTTTTTGTAATTCTGCCTTGAAGGCAGCGTCAACTCAGGTTTGCTTCAACCTTCTCATTTTTATGACTGATGTGGATCATTACCCAAGGTAATGAGGTTAAAATCTCTTCCGTTTCTAAGCCAACAACACATTGAATTTTGTGAGAGGAAAAAACTCAGAGCTTGAAATCTTCCAGGGATTAAGCCAAATGTTAACTGCAGTTTTCCTATAATGGGAAAACCTAGCAGAGATAAAGGAGTGAAACTACATAAAAGATAAAAGGGGGAAAGAAAGAGAAAAAGACAGGCTTGGAACTGTGACAAACTACTGTGCTGGGGGAAAAAGGGAGAAAGGTAAATGAAAGCCAGGTCAGATTCATAGATTCATAGATGTTAGGGTCAGAAGGTACCTCAATAGGTCATCGAGTCCGACCCCTTGCATTGGCAGGAAAGTGTGCTGGGTTCAGATGAACCCAGCCAGATGCCTATCTAACCTCCTCTTCAAGACACCCAGGGTACGGGAGAGCACCACCTCCCTTGGGAGCCTGTTCCAGACTTTGGCCACTCTAACTTGTCAAGAAGTTCCTCCTAATGTCCAGTCTAACAGCTGCTCTCTGCTAGCTTATGGCCATTATTTCTTGTAACCCCCAGGGGCACCTTTGTGTGTAGAGCCTCACCAACTCCCTTCTGTGTCCCTGTGATGAACTTATAGGCAGCCACAAGGTTGCCTCTCAACCTTTTCCTGTGGAGGCTGAAGAGGTCCAGGTGCCCCACTCTCTCCTCATAGGGCTTGGCCTGCAAGCCCTTAACCATACGAGTGCATGCAGGGGGTGCCTGCATGCACTCATATGGAGCCTCTGGACCCTCTCCAGATTGTCCGCGTCCCTCTTGAAGTGTGACACCCAAAATTGCACGCAGTATTCCAACTGCGGTGTGACCAGTGCCCGATAGAGGGGATGTATCACCTCCTTGGATCTGTTCGTCATGCATCTGCTGATGCACGATAAAGTGCCGTTAGCTTTTCCGATGACTTAATCACACTGCTGACTCATGATCATCTTGAAGTCCACTAGGGCTCCAAGATCCCTTTCCACTTCCGTGCTACCAGGCAGGTCATTTCCTAGGCAGTAGGCATGCTGGACATTTTTCCTCCCTAGGTGCAGCACTTTGCATTTCTCCTTGTTAAATTGCATTCTACTGTTTTGTGTCTATTTATCCAACCTGTCCAGGTCTGCCTGTAGTTGTTCCTTGCCCTCCAGTGGTCCACTTCTCCCCACAGTTTTGTATCATCTGCAAAGTTGGACAGAGTACACTTCACTCCCTCATCCAAGTCACTGATGAAGACATTGAAGAGTATTGGTTCAAGGACCGAACCCTGCGGGACCACACTGCCCATGTGTCCTTCCAGGTCGATACCAAGCCATCCACCACCACTCTCTAGGTACAATCCTTTTAGCCAATTCACCACCCACCGGACTGTGTAATCATCCAAGTCACAGCCTCTTAACTTGTTCACCAGGATGGGGTGGGACCCCCATATCAAAGGCCTTCCTGAAGTCTAAGTAATTGATGTCAACCCCTACTCCTGCATCCAGGTGTTTTGTAACCTGGTCATAAAAAAAAGACTAAATTAGTCAGGAATGATCTGCCTGCTATGAACCCATGCTGGTTTTCCCTCAGCATAATTTTTCCTGCTGGGCTTTCACATATATGAGCCTTAATAATCTTTTCAAAAACTTTGCCAAGGATGGAGGTGAGACTGACTGGCCTATAGGTGCCTGAATCCTCCTTCCTCCCCTTCTTGAAAATAGGGACCACACTGGCCTTTTTCCAGTCCTCCAGGACCTGGCCCATGTGCCACAAGTGCTCAAATATTCTTGCTAGTGGCTGTGCAATGACATCAGCCAGCGACTTCAGTACCCTCAAATGGAGCTCATTCAGGCCTGCCGATTTAAATGCATCCAATCCTTCCAAGTGACTTTGCATCATCTCATGGTCAACACTTGGTAGTCTGGTGCCCTGCTGTTGCCTCTCTACAATCCCATTGTGAAACTTGTCTTGCCTCTCATTTAGGAACACTGGGGCAAAGAACTCATTGAAGAGTTCAGCCCTGTCCCCTCTGTCTGTCACCAATTCCTTTTGCCCATTCAGTAGTGGTCCTATTCCACCCTAGGCCTTCCTTTTACTCCCTATATATCTGAAAAACAATTTTTTGTTATCCTTAATTGGGAATGCCAATCTCAGCTCCATGGTAGCTTTGGTCTTTCTAACTGCCTCCCTACAACTGCAAGTTGAGGAGCTATACTCCTCTTTAGTAATCTCTCCCTGTTTCCATTGCTTATATGCCCCCCTTTTTGCCCTTAGGCTGCTCTGAATTGCTCTGGTCAGCCAAGGAAGCTTCTTAGCCCCTTTCCCCCTTTTCCCCTGCATCGGGATCATCTCCCTCTGTGCTTGAAGAATCATTTCCTTAAGGCACAGCCACCCTTCCTGGGCTCATATCTTGCCAAATCTCTTAACCTGTAGTGTCATTGACTAAACGCCTGAGTTCGCTGAAGTCAGCCTTCCTAAAGTCTTGCACTTCCACCCTACTAGTTACCTTATCCACTCTACACCTTATGATGAATTCTATTATCTGGTGATCACTGTCACCCAGGTGACCACCGATCTGTAGGTCCCCTACCATGTCATCCCCTGTTGCCAATACCAGGTCCAGTAAGGCATTACCCCTAGTGGGACCGTGTACCTCCTGTGTCAAGTGGAGGTCCTGTACACAGGATAGAAACCTGAGTGACCAGTGGGAATTTGCTGTCTGCATCTCCCAGCAGATATCTGGGTAGTTTAGGTCCTCCATGACTATCACCTCTCTAGTCTTTATGGTCTCCGAGAGCTGCCTCAAGAGCCCCAAATCTAGTTCTTCCTTTAGTGTGGGGGTCTGTAGCAGACCCCTACCACCAAATCCCTTTCTCCTTGACCCCCATGTATCCTAACCCCCAATCCTTCTACTTTCTCCTTCTCCTATTCCATTTTGATAAGGGTTGATGTCTAATGCTCCTTGACATATAGCTCACTCCCCCCCCACTCTCTTCGCACTCTATCCTTTCTGTACAGCTTATAGCCCTCAATGTGTACCACCCAGTCATGGGTAGAGTCCCACCAGGTTTCTGTTAACCTCACTAAGTCCTAAGTGTTTTCTGCAAGCAGGACTGCTAATTAATCCAGCTTGCTACCCATGCTCCTAGCATTAGTGTATAGGCACTTGAGCCCTGTGACTGGCGCTTTTGTTGTCCCCCCAGATCTGATGCCCAATGGGCCCCTTATTGCTTACCTGCTTATTGCTTAGCTGTGCTGTACTGCTAGACATCCCATGGATGTCAGATTCCTGACATTCTTCTTCTGCCTCCCTGTCCCCCGTCTGAGCTAGTTTAAAGCCTGACATAGGAAATCAGCCAACCTGCTGGAGAAAAGACTTTTACCCTTTGCTGAGAGGTGAAATCCAACGCGCCCCAGAAAGTCCCTTGCCAGGAAGTGTGGGTCATGGTCCAGGAAGCCAAATCCTACACTATGGTGCCAACTCCTGAGCCACAGGTTGATCTCTCTGATCCAGACGCTGTGATGCCTACTGCAACCTCTGTCTGGGAGGATGGATGAGAAGACCACCTGCACCGCATCTCCCTAAGCCTGGCCCCCAGAGCCCTGTAGTCACCCATGACGCAGTCAGGACTACTCCTGGCCGCATCATTGGTTCCCACATGGATGAGGACCATGGGATAGTAGTCCATGGGCCGGATCAGGTCAAGAATCCTTGTTGTGACATCAAGGATCTTAGCCCCTAACTGGCAACACTCCTCACGCACCGTGGGATCTGGGCAGCAGATGTTTCCTTCTGCTTCTTTCAGTAGGGAGTCGCCCACTACGATGACCCATCTCCTCTTCCTCCAGTAGCTTGTCTGGCCCTCAGCTTGCTCAGGGATGGATTGGGGTACGTCCCGTGCTGTTTTCTCCACCGCATTCTCCTCCAGTGCAGGAGGCCAGGGCTTTGCATCTGTTTCCCAACTGTACCAGTGGATCCATTTCTGTGGCAAGCAGCCTGGCCCTGGAGGTGACTCCTTCATCATTCATACTTCTGTATCAGCTTTGGGGCTTCTGCAGTCCACTGGTCTGCCTGGTGTCTGGCCCTGCAGAGAAAGGAAGTACCCATCAAGCTCCTCCTCAATTGCCCTGATCCTCCTCTGCCTGGGGTACTGCCACCTGCCCCTCCAGTGCCTCAATCCTGGCACATGTGGAACAGGAGGTGGAACCCCTGGCCTCCCCACTGCCCCCAGGTCTTTGAGGACCTGCCAGGCAACCCCTGCATGCAGGAGGCCCAGATGCCACCTCCCCACCCCAAGGCTCCATTTGGATGGAGGCCTCAGATGCACCCCGAGTGGTGGGCAGCATTGGGGCAGGGTCCCTGGCTGCACTCTGAGTCACCACCCCCATCAAGATCCCCACAAGTGCTCTCCCCTGGAGAGTCACTGGCCCCCCCTGCTCTCCGCCCTGTGCTAACGCTGGTACAAATGCTGGCTCACCCCCACAGATCGCACCTGTTTGTGCAGTCTGTTAGCATGCAGCTCAAAAGCACAGCTCATAGCCTTCTCAACTAAGAGACTCCGAGGGGTATCCCTTCCAGATCCTCTTCAGCTATGCTGGCCCCTGCCTCTCTTACCTTTTTCACCACTCTGCTGCTGCTGCTGCCTCCACTGCCTGGTAAGTCAATTGGGTACACGTGTGCTGTTGGCACACATGTATTTCCTCCGACTCAAGCCCTGACTGCTGGGGGCCTGTGCAAACCACAGCTTTTAAGGTGTTTCTACCAATCCAATCAATTGTTTCTACCAACACTTTGCAAACTGGCAAAAGCAGCCAACAGAGAAATCATTTCAAGTCACAATTTGGAGTGAGATTTTTACAGCTTCATTATAGCTAGGCTAACCACTCTTATCAATCTGGGTGGGTTTCCTGTGTCCAACATACTTGGTATAATACTGGGGATAAGCTTTCAGAGAGTATTTTCAAAAGCCAGTGGGACTCTCAGGGTGCATCCAGATGTGCATGCACGTGCCTCAAAGGAGTTTGAGATGCCACAAGATGCACACCGGAAACCAAAAAACATTCTCCACACTGCAGCGTAGGCTCGATATTTGCAGTGTAGGCTAAAAATTTGATACCTGGATATCCAAGTATCAAAATAAACACAGGGGAAAAAGCAGTGGGCCCTGAGGTAACCTGTCTATTTGTATAATTCAAGTATCATGAGCCCTAAGGCCCATCTGGTTAACTAATAGCCCCTACTGTGTGGGGCCAATGAATGAATAATACAACAAAATTCTTGAGACAACAAAGGCAAAAAACAGGACAAGAGTGACATGAGAGTCAAAGGGTCAAAATGTGAAAATGAGTGTTCATGAGGGGGATACTGAGCAGAGCCCCCTGGGCTGCACCCGCTGATCCTCAGAGACATCTAAGGAGTCAGTGGCTGCCGCCCAGTGGTATTCCACCTAGGAGCATGTGCAGACCAGTGAGAGGAATGCAGCCCCACAGTCCCCAGGCACCTTCCTGACCAGAGCCTCCTTCCTGATCAAGTACAGTGCCCACTTGGCCAGGGCCAGGAGAAGGTCCCAGGACTTCGTGGGGCCATGGATGGGGTGTCCAAAAATAAAAAAGTGGGGGGAGAAGTTCATCCAGAACTCTAGGAGGAGGTTCTGGAGTTGGGGGTAGAGGGGCTGCAGCCTGGCGCACTCAAGTATCATGTGCACCAGGGTCTCCCTCTGCCTGCAGAAGAGGTAGGAGACCAAGGTGTCTGTAAAGGTCACCACATACATGGCCATGGCAATGGCTCCATGGAGGAGCAGCCAGCTGAGGTCCCCAGTGACTCATGAGATGAGGGTGGAGTACAGGCTTAGCCACTGAGGCACCCCAGCTACACCTTCACCAAGCAGGTCCCACCTCTTGGTGTCTGGGTGGGATGCGAGGGCAGCATGGTGGATTGTGTAGTACATGAGCATGTAGATGTGGCAGTGATGGGTGGTGGAGAAGCAGACCGGTTTGGTGCCCTCCAGCTGAGTCAGGTGGTGGAGTGAGAAGTGCCACGAGGCTGGGTGAGGTGCCAGCCCTATGACAAACTCCAGTGGCCTGGAGAACATGGGGAGACAGGGACCGCCATCATGCAGGACCTGGTCAGCAAAGGGAAGGGCATTGGGAGATAAGGCAGATTTCACCTCCTGGACTAGGCAGCAGGTTGCATGCATCATGGGTAAACCCATGCTCCAGGCCAGTGCAGTGGAGTCCACCCATGCCTGCCTATCATAGTTCAAGAGGTCTCCAATATGGGTGACGCCAGCCAGGACCAACCTCTGTTGCAAGCAGGGCTTCTCCACCATCAGTACCTTCAACTGGGGATTCCAAAGGAAGGGGTTGGTGAGAAGGTCATCACCCCAGGTGAGTGTCGCAGGAGATCTGGAGTTGGAGACCAGCCTTCAGGCCCAGAGGAAGTCCTGGTAGAACTCTGGCAGCCTTTGCAGGTCCTGCAGGGAGAAGCTCTGCAGGCTGAGGAGCTACCAGTCAAACCAGAGCCCCCAGAAGTGGCAGAGGAAGGCACACCCCAAGTGGCACCATGATATATGGCTACTGACACTGCATAGCAGTCGCTGCAATGCCTGAAGGTAGAACTCAGGACCTGGTTGCACAGGCAAACTAGGCCCTGGCCACCCTCCTGCAAAGAAAGGCTCAGACCCTCCGCAGTGACCCAGTGCCATCCTGGCCATAAAAACTCCAGCACCTTTCTCTGGAGCCCAGCCAGGACCTCAGAGGGGGACTGTGTGTAACATCAATCAAACAGCCCTAGGTGTTATATCACCCAGCAGAGCTCCTGCTCCAGCAACAGCTCAGAGGTAAGGGTGAGATTTTGGGTGGAAGGTGGCCTCATTGGTCTTGGGCATGACCAAAAAATACACTCTATTAGGGTAGGGAGGCCTGGTGGGACTGCATGTGATGAGGCAGTGCCACTTAAATACTGGGACCAAGAATCTCGCCAGTGAAAGGCAGGTAGGGGAGCCTTAATGCCAGCCCCCACCTTAGGGTGGGTGAGTTAACTAGAGTTCTGAGCCAGGCACACAGAGTGGGACACCTGAGCCTATGGGGGTATTCGACTCTGTGCCCTAGGGAGAGAGCAGAGTGATGAGTCAGGCACGTCAAGTAGAGTGACACCTGAGCCTATGGGGGTGTTTGACACTGTGCCCAAATGAGTGTGGCTCTGGGGGAGAGCAGTGTCCAGAGGCCCTGGGAGAGGGCAGTGTTGAGAGGCCCGGAGATAGTGTAGAAAGTGGGGCCCCAGGGTGGTAGGGGCAGAATAGTGGCCCAGTGAGAGGCATGGGGCAAAGTCAACCCACAGTTCTGTGACTCGCTCGGAGTTCATTCAGATGACAGCTTTGGTAAATACCAAAAGGCTGTGTACCTGCTGGCCAAGGCGAAAAGAGATAAACCCAATGGCCCTCTAGGGTTTCTCAAAGGGAATATGGACGGGTTGCATATGGCCCTAGGAGACGGTATGAGAGAGGCCCAAGACAGGTGGCATGGGAAAACCCTGGTGAGAGCAGGGGGAGTGAAAGAGGCCCCGGTGAGAGGGGGCATGGTAGGGGGGTGGCCTAGAATGGGGCGGTACAAATGCCCCTAGTGAGCCTAGAACTGTGTGCTGAGATTGTTCTGGCCTCATGCCAGAGTAAATATCGAGCAGAGCATGTTATCAGCGAGGCATAGAACATGTAAAGGGATGATTGGAGTGTGTACATTTGGCCTTCATCATCAGGGCGGTCAGAGGGCAGCCTCCCTCTTATTTAACAACTGGAACAATTTACAACAAGTCATGGCAGCAGAACAAGGCTCACAGTTTGCCCAAGGACAAAGAAGCAGGCCAGTCTCATGACTGGGCCTGTGAGTTGGCTCCTTTTTGTCACACTGACCTGGACTCTCAGGCCTCAGCATGACCTGGGCCCAGGCAAGATGGTGATCGCTGAAGGGGGTGGGTCAGATGCTGGAGGAGTGGGCCTAGGCAAAGTGTGGCAATGAGATACAAATTTGGTCCAACTGGGAGTGGCACACTTGTCCCTCCCTCACCCTCACATAGGTGAAGGCGAGGGGGCATCAGAGTGACAGGTGTACCAGGCATCCACCAGGATCTCCCCAAGGATGCCCATGGCAGCCTGATTCTACTCCCTGCCTATCCAGTCCCACACATCCAGGGTGACATTAAAGTCCCCACTCAGAACCAGGCACTCGCGAGGGCTGGGGGTGCCAATGTAAGTGGCTGCCTGGTGGAAGAAGTCCACCAACTCTGGGTCCTTTGCAGGGTCATACACATTCAGAAGTTTCAAGACCAGTCCTTGCACTCAAAACCGGAGGTGCAGCAGGAGGCCTGGCACCACCTCAATGTCCTGGAGAACCTCTGGCTACAGGCCTGGGGAGAACAGTGTGGCCATCCTGCAAGAGATGGCTGAGAGGTGACTAAAAAAGACCCTTCCTCCCCACTCCAACTGCCAGTTAGGCTCATCAGCTGGAGTCATCAGAGTCCACAGGTTTACCCCACTCCTGAAAGAAAGAAAACACCCAGCATTGCTTGAAACCCTTCCTGCAGCCATGGATGTTGGGGGTTATGATCTTAAATGATCTCATGGCTGGTGGGTTAGAGCAGACAGTTCAGAAGGGGCTTCATGCACCTCAATGTCCAGTGTGGATCCCACCGGCTCGTGCAGCACCCTCCCATAGGCATATAGGGCATCTACAAAACTGCGGGGCCACCTATAGATCTAGGCACTTATATGCCTTGCTTTCCCTTGCCAGTGACCTCACAGTGTTGTGGACACTCAAAATCTTCCCAGCAGTCCAAGGAGAGCTGCATCTTGCTGGCGGACTGCTGGACGTACTCGCTGTCAAGGAATGTAAGTCGCTTGCTCCTGTGGACAACCAGGATAGAGAGGTCCACAGGCTCCACATGTTATGCTTCAGCCCAAGTCTGAATTCGTTGCCCGGCATGCATGAGCCAATATATGAATGCCAGTTGGAAGTTTGAAAGAAAAAAAGTTTTTATTG
>JAGPOW010000100.1:11530-41030 GCA_030014935.1 Caiman crocodilus
AAAACAACCTTCCAGTCTCCCTGTGTATTCTGTCTTGGGAGGATGGCTCGAGGCCATTTATTAGGCCTTCAAAGAAATGGTTCGGGGTTATTCACAACACACAGAGCCCACCAGTTTTCAGGCATCCTCCTCCTGGTTCTGAGGCTCAGTGGGCTCCTTAGGCTCCATCTGAACCACCCAGTCTGCTAAGACCCTGGACTCTGTTTGGGATTGGGAAAGCTCTGCAGCACCTTGGGATGGGGTGGGGGTAATTCTGGAGGAGGGACTCTCTCACAAGATGGCATGACAGAGCTGGAACCCTGGGGGGGTCTGTGTGGGGTCCCTGACAAAAATCAGGCTGCCAGTCAGGGGACCCCACCGCCACCCCCTCTCGTGAGGGACCCTAAGGTGGGCTGGTAGCAACATTTTTCTGGAAGGGAGGAGACCCACCAGGCACTGAGGTGGCATTGGTGCCTGCCTTGGGGTCCTAAGAAAGAGGACGTCCCCTCTCAGGACTCACCAGGGTGAGCCCCAGGGCCCCTGTCTCCCCCAGATCATTGGACTGTTAGACCTACTGTTGGTTTGGCCAAAGCCTCAACCTTAGCACCCATGGTCATGGGGCAGGGGTGGAGTGGGGGGCCTGGCCAGCAAAGTGAGGGCCCTCCTCCATGGGCTTCTGCTTGGGACTGTCCATCAGCCCTGAAGCCTCCTCCACTGGGATTACCATTTTATCTTTTCCCAGGGTGGGGTGTTGGGCACAGCAGGAGAGGCCCCAGAAAGCTAGTCTACTCTTTCCCCCCATGTGGCAGTCTGGGGTGGGTGGTCCTCCACTTCAGAGGGCTCCAGCCGTGCCTGGGCCTTCCACTTGGCTTTGCACCCAGAGGGGACCTACACCCACTCAGCCATTGGATGCTCCTCAGGTGGACAGCCTCTGGTAGGAGGTTGGGGCTGGTGGGGTGGGGGCAGCTACAGCAGGGACATGGCTGGGAGTGGGGGGCCACTTCCTCTCTCCCCTCTGCTGCTGCCTTCCTCTCCAGGACTCCGCCAAACTTGGTTGAGGTGCAGGGTCCCCTGAGCTCAAGTGGGGGATAGGTGTTGTGGCTGGAATTCCAGGGAGGGCTAATTGGGAAGGAGTGTTGGTGGCTGGGGCACCCCTCTCACCAGTGGGACCCCGCAGATGCCTTCCCCACCTGGCCCATGGGGCACTTGTGATGCAAGTGCCCTGGGGTATGGCACCAGAAGCACCTCAGGTCCCCCAGCATATAAAACACCCTCAGGGCCCCCTGAAAAGGAATCACGAAGCACCTCTCAGCCTTCAGCCGTGCTCCTGCTACCAGCTGGATCATGACCTGGCAGCAGAATGAGTGAACGTGATGGAGGCCAGGGTCTTGGCACCCCAACAAGAGCGCCACCACCAGGGAGATAACTCTTCCCAAGACCCAATTAGGGTGGAACAGACTTGGGGGCAGGACCCTTGGCCTTCATACTCCAAGCTGTGGAGGAGGCTGAAGAGGAGCTCTTCCCACTGCTGTTGCCCTGGGTCCCTGATGATGGGGGCATGCCTTGGGAGCCTCTCCAGGAGCATCCAGGATGGGTGAGATCCCCTGGCCCAACTGTCTTCCTGTTCAAGTCCTGCTTGCCCCCACAGCAAGGATTACAGGCTTGTCTACCCCTGGAAGGGGTCAGTTGGACTCTGACCCCAGGTTAGGGGTTGTAGAGATATGCACCCCTTTGGGGACCTGGTTGGAAACTGGTCCCCCAGCAAGGGCTACAGGAAGTTCTGCAGGTGTGTCTGACCTCCCGCCCCTGAAGGCTCCTGCTCTGCCATTGCTTCACATAAGGGAGGTGAAAACCAAAAACAAGAAAAAGAAACAAAAATCACAGCATGGCTAGTGAATTCAATAGAGGCAGGCTGGGATGTGGGTGAGGGCGGGGGAGGGAGGAGGAAGGGTGTTAAAGCTCACTGAGCTATAGCTCCACAGTAAACCAGGCAGGCTATGCCCAGAGAAGGTGGAGGAGGCAGAACACACATACACACACACACACACACGCGCTGGGGAGACTTAAGCTGACTTACTCAGCCACACAACAAACACCAGGGCAGGGGGAGTGGACCACAGGACTTACCACACAAGGGTGAAACATACAGGAGGGGAGGCTGCTGAGGCAGTTGTAAAAAATGGCTGCAGTGTTGATGGGGCTCTGTTGTTTGAAGCTCAGTCCAGAAGCTCCTCAGGCCTCCAGGCAGGCACTTAGCAGTAGGGCAGTAGGCAGAAAGCAAGGTACAGGATCAGATGCAGTGAGGCAGCTGTGGGGGAGTGTAGGGGCAAACAGTCAATCAGGGAAGTAATCCAGTGCAATTCCGGAGCTGTGTGGCAAGGAATCCCCCCGCCTCTCCTGAGGGAGGTCAGTGGCAGCCCAGGCAACAGCAGCAGCAGTGGTGGTAGCAGCCATCAAGGTCAGCCACTCTGTTGGCTACAAATGTCCAACTTGGGATCCTTAAAATTCAGGTTTATTAGGTGGATTGAAACATTATAATGAAGGCAAATCATAAACCTTGGGGCTGGTCCCCCCCCCCACACACACACACGCACATACACACACACAGTAGCAAGTTACAAGAGTTGGGTATACCTATCCCACAGGCGCTGGAGTCTGCTGTCAATGGCCAGTCGAGGCTTCTTCCAGTGTGGTGTATCCTCCAGAAGGGGGTCGCCAGCTGGTCCTTCTGGCTGAACAGGTCAGGTGCTAGTTAAGTTGGAGATCGAGAGGGCGCCGCTCAGAGTCACTTTTCACTGCTTTTTATCTGTCCTTGGCAGACTTTGGTGACTCCCCAGTTTTCAGGTTCGCCCAATCCAGGGGTCGTTGACCTTCATGGGACTTTCCCCTTGGTGGCTACTGGATGGCATCTGTCAGCCCCAGGGGTTGTCCACATGTACGTGCAGGTTTGGGAGTCTATTGATGAATTTTGAATAGGGCTCTGGGAGCAGTCGATCTGGAGATATTCAGCCCAAAAGTTGGTCCCCGGTATTGATTAACTCAGACCAGGGCTTCTAACCCTTGAACAGTGACGTTTAGAGAATTCCCAGTTGCTACATTGTCTCCTATTGATTTCTTCCATTGGTTGATCTGCGGTTTTCCTAGGTGTTAGTTGCTGCCTGCTACTGTGTTATGCATTCATTCACTGATTCACTCGCTCTTTCAGAGGCCCATTTGATACAGGGAAGTGGTAGTTTGATTCATGTCCTTGTTAACATTGTTACAATGTATAACTTACTTCTGAAACGAAACACTAATTTAGTTAACAGGTGAGGAGTATAAAATATAAGTTACAAGAGTAATGTAATGGCACACAAATAGATAAAAATACCAAAATACAAGGGGAGATATAAAATACACACATACAAACTTTAAAACACAATTCCTTATATTATACTGAAAGAAAGAGGAAGGCAGAAAAGGTAGAAGAAGAGAAACATATCCAAAGAGGGGAGAGCAAATGCAGGCAAAAGGAAAAGGGGGCATTCTGCTACAACTCAAGGTGTGTTTCAAGTAAAGGTGGGGGTGGCAGCTGGAGCAGGCAAGGCATCCTTAGGTGTTGGCAGTGGTGGGGGGAGGGGCCTGCAGGCAGCACAGGCCCCCTCCCTGGGCTGTCCCCTAGCTGGGACTTGTCCCCTAGCTGGCAGCAAGCCAGAATGGGAGTGCAAAAGCTCTGGTGCACTGCTGGGGTGCAGTGCAGTGCAGGGAGGATGTGGTGGACCCTCCCCTCCCCTGGTGTGGAGGGCAGCAGTGTGCGGCAGAGGACACCCCCCCCCATGGGTGGGAGTTGGCAAGAGCAGCACCAGCAGGCACAGGAGCAGGAGCCTGAGGCAGGAAGGGGCATAGATTGGTTCCTCTCAGAAGCTCCTGAGATCAAGTAACCCTGAGCTGTTCACCAGACCAGGTTTTTATACTGCTGGCCCCTGGCTCTAGCTACCCCTGGCTGCAGCTCCAGGATAAGCTGGGCAGGTTTATTTTGCCCCAAGTGGGGTTATTTTGCCCCAAGTGGCTTAACTTGCCCCACACCAAAGTGCACGTCCAGGCTCGTGTGCGGAGGCAAAAATCTCTGGCCCAAATTTGTGCTGCTGCTATATGAGCTGCTGCAAGTGCACAAACTTGCCTGTGTGGATCTGCACCCTCAAAGGCCATCCTAGTTGCTTCAAGCTTAGCTGAGTCAGTCCTGGCTCAGTCTTGAAGGTCAGACCAAATATATTCAAGCAGGAGTCCTCCTCTTGGCTGCCTTGCTATTTGGCAGCCTATTTCCAAATAGAACATAGCACCCAAACAAACAGATGAGTGAGCAAGAAAGAGGAATAAAGATACTGATACCAAGAGTTTCTGATAAAAATGTGAGCAAGGCAAGGAAGGGGTTGAAAAAGACAGGGCACTTATATGAGTAAGGAAGACTTAAGTGCCTGCACAGGATTGTGAAATCAACTTAGGGAGACTGCATGCAACTGTACTGGGCTTATCTATACCACGGCTCAGGGAAAGAGGCTCAGGAGCAGCGGTGATGCCTATGTCCTACTCTAGGGATCTATGAGAAGGAGAGAGCAGTACCAAAAGCGGAGTGAGTGCAAGATACAAGGAACAGGGAATGCCCCACTATCATGGTGTTGAAAGCAGCAGAGAAATGAAAGAAGATAAGGATGGGATGTATTTCCTGAGAACAGACTGGACTTCCTACCAGCTCAAATCACTAGCTTCATACCAATCCAGTTACATTATTTTGGGCTTTAAAAATGCTACCAGGTTATCTATCTAAAAAAAATATTTGAGAGAAAGAAAGGTAAAGCTATCTCCCAAAATCCTTCTGTTCCCATAACCATTAATAATCTGCTTAAATTTGAAATAGCTGAAGTGCTAGTAACTATTATTAGCTCCACTGGAACCTCAGCAACTACTAACATGTCCAGACTCTTATTTAATTAAAAAATGGAACTCTTCACATATTTGTACTTCCAAATTCACTACTATACTATTGTTGCCAATATCTAACTCCTCTTTAAGCTTTGAGGACTAGTCATCTGGAAACATAAAAAATAAATCCTTTGAGTTTAGTCTTTTAAGTTGATAACAAGTTTGGCCTGATCAATTTTAACACGCTAGTGATTTACTGTGCTGGATCATCACAGCCTCTGGGTTTCCTTACACCTGTCCTTCAAGATACTGCTTTTTCCTCTCCTGATTGCTTTGCATTGATCTTCCTAGGCCTCAACTGCATAATATTGTTGAATACTAGATAGGGACCATGAATTGCTGACTGAATATTTACTCATTCTCTCTTTTGTATCGCCTGAGAATCAACATATTGACTCTTCTGCAGCTTTTCTAATAGGGGTGATAACAGCATAATAGTTTTCACAAGTTCACAAAGAGCCAGTGGTTCCGAATGAATGGTATTCACTTGCCTACTCAGAGCAGAAGAGAAAAAATGTGTTTGATTTCCGTTTGTTTTCTAGCTGATGTAAATGTATCTTTTACAGTGTACAGGGTCCATCTCCATAAATTAGAAAGACGGCAAAATCAAGATATAGTCGATGCCAATTAGTGTAATTAAAGTACAAGTACCACAAATACCAGGGTGAATTCTCAGCTGATCTCACTCAAAAAACTCCCTGCTTTCTTCTTTTTTCAGCACTGGATAGATGAACAAATGAAATCCAAGATCTATCTGCACCAGAAGCCCTAGTCTTTCATATTTATTTTCCGTTAATCCCTCTTTCCCTCGGGTCTCCTTATCCATTCCACCCAAACAGCACTAAAACTACAGTTTCCTCTTTGCCCTATGATACAGAAACCTTCTTGTTTTGTGCTCTGATTAGCAATATAAGAAATTACTTTATCTTCTGGGAAAAGATCAGTAAAACAGCTGCCTTAAGGATTGGCAGAAATGACTGAAAGATCAAAACATTGTTTTATGATGAGATGGGTTTAAAAGAAATATAATTTGGGCAACCAATGGTGAGAAGGAGACAGCAACATATATAAACACCAGCAAGAAGGGGTTTTTGTTAGAATCTTGCAAAGAATATATTCAGGTATAATAATAAAGATGAAAAGACAAATTAATCTGAGAATTGTTTGTTAAAACCTATGTTCTATATGTGTAAGAAATCTGACAGTATTGTTAATAATGGTCTCATCTGGCCTAAGAACTATGACTCTATCCAGGAAAAATATCCAAAAATTGAATTCAGTGAGGCTAGGCTAATGTGCACTGGCTATAGATCTGGCTCCAGGGTAGCAGCTAAAGGCTTTAGGGTCAAATCCAAAACACACTGAAATGCCTGGAAATATTCCCTTAATATTCATAGGAGTCATAGATGTTAGGGTCAGAAGGGACCTCAGTAGGTCATCGAGTCCAACCCCGTGTCCTGGACAGGAAAGAGCACTGGGGTCATGTGACCCCAACTAGGTGCTTGTCCAGTCTCGTAGGGGAGAGCACTGCCCCCCTGGGAAGCCCATTCCAGATTCTGGTAACCCCTACTGTGAAGTTCTCTCTAATGTCCAACCTAAATCTGTTCTCCATCAAATTGTGGCCATTGTTCCTAGTAAACAGAGCATCTCCCTGATGCCCTCCCCTGATGAATTTATAAGCAGACACAAAATCACCCTCAGCCTTCTCTTGCGAAGGCTGAAGAGATCTAGGTCCTTCAGTCTCTCCTCATAGGGCTTTCCCTGCAGGCCTCTGACCATACACGTGGCCTCCTCTGAACCCTCTCAAGATTCTCCACATCACTCTTGAAGTGCAGCACCCAAAACTGGACACAGTACTCCAACTGCAGCCTGACCACTGCCACATAGAGGAAAGCATCACCTCCCTGGGCCTGTTCGTCATGCATCTGCTAATGCATGATAAAGTGTGGTTAGCCTTGTTGATTACTTCATCACACTGATGACTCATGTTCATCTTGGAGTCAACTATGACTCCAGGATCCCTTTCCACTGTTGTGCTGCTGAGAAGGACATCCCCCAGACTGTAAGTGTGCTGGTGGTTATGTTTGCACAGGTGCAGCACTTTGTACTTGTCTTTGTTGAACTGCATCTTATTTCGTTCTGCCCATTTTTCCAACCTGTCCAGATCCACCTGGATCTGTTCCCTACTCTCCGGTGTGTTAACTTTTCCCTGTAATTTGGTATCATCTGCGAACTTGGACAGAGTGCGCTTCTCACCCACTTCTAAGTCACCGAAGGACCAAGCCTTGCAGGATTCCACTGCCCTCGTCTTTCCAGGTCGATATCAGCCCATCCACCACCTCTCTGGGTGTGACCCCCTAAGTCAATTTGCCACCCACCTGACCATATAATCATCTGCATCACAGTCTATCATAGTATTATAGTACTTAGGGTCGGAAGGAACCTAAACAGATCATCAGGTCAGACCCCCTGCCCCAGGCAGGAACGGGTGCTGGGATCATATCACCCCAGCCAGATATCTGCCCAGCCCCCTCTTGAAGACCCCCAAGGTAGGAGAGAGCACTACCTCACTTGGGAGCCCATTCCAGAGCCTGGCAGCCCTAATAGTAAAGTAATGTCTCCTGATGTCCAGCCTGAACCTTCTCGCTAACAATTTGTGGCTGTTATTCTTAGTAACCCCGGGTGATGCCTGAGGGAAGAGAGCTTCCCCCGGTTCTCACTGGTTCTCCCTGGTGAGTTTGTAAATGGCCACCAGATAGGTTCAGATCCTTTAGCCTCTCTTTGTAGGGCCTGCTCTCCTGTCCCTGGATCATGTGAGTGGCCCTCCTCTGGACCCTCTCAGTGCTAGCCACATCCCTCTTGAAGTGCGGCGGCCAGAACTGGATGCAGTACTCCAACTATGGCCTGACCAATGCTGCATAGAGGGGAAGGATCACCTCCCTGGACCTGCTTGTAATGCATCTGTAGATGCACAACAAGGTGTATCTAGCCTTACTAATCTCTTGCTCGAACTGGTGGCTCATGTTCATCCTGGAGTCAATAATGACTCCAAGATCCCCTTCCGCCACTGTGTTGACAAGAAGGGTGTTCCCCAGCCTATAGGTATATTGATGGTTCCTTCTCCGTAGATGCAGCATGTTGCACTTGTCCGTGTTGAATTCCATCTTATTCTTAGCCACCCACTTCTATAACCTGTCTAGATCTAGCTGGATTCTGTCCCTCCCCTCCAGTGTGGCCACCTCACCCCACATCTTAGTGTCATCAGTGAATCTGGACAGCATGCATTCCACACCCACATCCAGATCTCTGATAAAGATCCTGAATAGCACAGGCCCCAGGACTGAGCCCTGGGGGATGCCACTACCCACATCCCTCCAAGTCAAAAAGGACCCATCCACCACCACTCTCTGAGTGTGACCATCTAGCCAGTTTGCTACCCATCTGACTGTGTAGACATCAAGGCTGCAGTCACCAAGTTTTTTTAAGAGAATGTGGTGGGAAACTGTGTCAAAAGCCTTCTTAAAGTCCAGGAAGATGACATCCACACCAACACCCTTGTCCAGGGATTTTGTGACCTGATCATAAAAAGAAACTAGGTTAGTCAGGCAGGACCTGCCCTCAATGAACCCATGTTGGTTTCCCCTGAGCATTACCTCTCCTGCTGGGCCCTTGGAGATATGCTCCTTGATAATTTTCTCAAAGGTCTTCCCAAGGAGCAAAGTCCTTGACTGGCCTATAGTTGCTGGGGTCCTTTTTCTCCCTTTCTTGTAAATGGGAACCACATTCACCCTTTTCCAATCCTCTGGTATCTGGCCAGTGCCCCACGAGCACTCATAGAGCCATGCCAGGGGCCTCACTATGACCCCTGACTACTCCTTCAGCAACCTCAGGTGAAGAGCATCTGGATCTACTGATTTAAACATATCCAGCCCCTTCAAAAGTTCCCTAACTAGGTCTAGCCTGTCAGTTTATTTATGAGAACAGAATGAGATACCATAAGAAAGGCTTTCTTAAAGTCTAGGTAGATGACATCTACCTTGACTCTTGCATCTAAGCATTTTGTGACCTGGTCATAAAAAGAAACAAGGTTAGTCAGGCAGGATCTAACTCCAATGAACCCATGCTGATTTCCTTTCAGCAGTATTTAAAATGCTGAGCTCTCACAAATGTGATCCTTAATGATTTTTTCCAGAGTTTTCCCAAGGATAGAAGTGAGACTAAGTGGCCTATAGTATCCTGGTTCCTCTCTCCTCCCTTTCTTGAAAATAGGGACCACATTGGCCTTTTCCAGTCTTCTGGGACCTGACTAGAGCACCATGAGTGCTCAAACAGCCATGCCATCAGCTCTGCTATGAGACTGGCCAATTCCTTCAGCACCCTTGGATGAAGTTCATTCAGGCCCACTGATCTGAACACATCCAGACCCTCCAAGTGCCCTTTCACTATGTCTGTGCTAACAGTTGGTGGTCTGGTGTCCCTCTTATATCTATCTGTGATCCAACTGGGAGATTTGACTTGGCCTGTGTCTAGGAATACAAATGCAAAGAACTCATTGAAGAGCTCAGCTTTGTCCCTGCTCTCTGCCACCAGTTACCCTAGTTTGTCCTGTAGGGGTCCTATGCTACCCTGTGCCTTCCTTTTGCTCCCTATATATCTGAAGATGGACTTCTTGTTGTCCTGAATTTTTGTCACCAGTCTAAATACTAATCCTGCTTTGGCCTTCCTAACTGATTCCCTGCAAGTGAGAGCCAGGGAGGTATATTCCTCCTTGGTAGCTACCCCGTTTCCACAGCCTTTATACCTCTTTTTTTACCCTTAGGCTTTTCTAGACTTCCCTGTTCAGACAAGAGGGCTTCTGGGCCCCTTTGTCCCATTTTATGTGCAACAAGATTGTCACCTTCTGCGCCCAGAGGATCACTCCCAGGAGGAACAACCATCCTTCCTGGACCCCCATTTCACCAATGCTCTTGAGCTTTAACGCCTCACTAACTAATCCCCTGAGCACTCTGAAGTTAGCCTTTCTGAAGTCTAGCACTTCAGTCCTGCTGGTTAGTTTACCCACCCTTTGCTGGACAGTGAATTCAATCTATCGATAGTCACTATCCCCCTAGGTTACCTTGTACCTGTAGATTCCCCACCAGGTCACCCTTTATAGCTAACACCAAGTCTAGCAAGGCTTTTCCCCTGGTGGGACTGTATCTCCTGCTTTAGGTGGAGGTCCTGTATGCAAGTTAAGAACCTATGTGAGTGGTTAGATTTGGCTGACTGCTCTACCCAGCAGATGTCAGGGTGGTTTAGGTCACCCAGGACAACTATCTCTCTTGATCATATGGCCTCTAAGAGCTGTCTGGAGAATTCTGGGTCCAGCTCATCCTCCTGGTGTGGTAGTCTATAGTAGACCCCCAATACCAAGTCTTTTTCCCCGTGATCCCCTTGTATCCTGACCGCAGTACCTCGGCTTGGGCCTCCTCTGATCCCATCTTGATTATAGAGGATGTATATTGTTCCTTAACATGGAGAGCAACACCCCCCACACCTTTTTTCCCCACTTTATCCCATCTGTACAACCTGTAACCCTCAATGCCTACTGCCCAATAATGAGTAGGGTCTCACCAAGTTTCAGTTAGTCCAACCAGGTCAAAGTTGTTGCTCGCAAGCAAGAGTGCAAGTTCCTCCTGCTTGTTCCCCACGCTCCTAGCATTAGTGTAAAAACATTTAATCCCCATGATGAGTGCCCTTGGTACTCCCTGTCCTGATGTCAGTCGGGCCCCTTAGTGCTTACCTGGGTTGATCCAGTCCATTGCTCATGGCTCGCTGATCCTAGGTTCTCCTTATCCTCTGCTTCCCCATCTCCCGACAAACCTAGTTCCAAGCCCTTTGGATCAGCCAATCTTTAGGAGAACAGACTCTCACCTTTAGAAGAGAAATGAAGACCATCACATCCCAGGATGCCTCTCTCCTGGAAGCGTGTATCATAGTTGTAGAAGCCAAAACCCACAAGATGGCACCAACTCCGGAGCTGCAGGTTGATTTTCCTGATGCAGGCATCCCGATTTTGACAGTGACTGGTGAGCAGAAGGATGGACAAGACCACTTGTGCCCCCAACTTCCTAAGCCTGGCCCCCAGAGCCCTGTAGTCACTGATGACGTGATCTGGACTACTCCTGGCCGCATCATTTGTGCCCACATAGGCGAGGACCATGGGATAGTAATCAGAGGGCTGGATGAGGTTGGGAATCCTCGCAGTGGTGTCCCAGATCCTGACTCTGGGTAGGCAGCAAACCTCCCATGCTGTGGGATCAACTTCAGTGGGCTCTGGTCAGACACTTTGAAAGTGGAGAGATATCTGTGTTATTTTGCTAGCCAAGTAGGTCATGAGTATAACCAAATATTAGGTGACACTGCCCTCAGAAGGCCAAGACAGAACAAGTAAATTATTTTCAAGAACTAAATTAATATTAAAGGAGGGCTGAATGTCCAACTAAAAGCCTTCCAAACATTAAGCTGCAAAAAAACTAAGTATCTCTGCATTTTAATAGACTGTTCACAAAGGTATTTAGTTCTTCTTCCCTAAGCTGCAGTTTAAAAGAGCTAATTGCCTCCTCAAGCCTAAAAAATTATTAATATTAAAATCTAGTTGTGGACTCTCCAGGACTTACCAACAGTCTTTTGGATGGGAAGTTTGGGATAAAGGATGCCTTTTTTATAGTTTTGCTATCAGACACCACAACACATACAATATGCAATACAGTATCACAGAAGTGCAATTGAAAAGTAAGAAATTAAAAGGAAAAATCTTATTCCACATACAATTTTGTACCATATATAAATTTATCTAGAAGTTAACATGACAGAAATTAAATGTGCACCATGAAGTCCTTCATTAGCTGGGAGGATATAATATTAACATGCAATATAGAATGCAATTAGATTTTTAAAGCATCTTTTATACTTAAGGTATCAAAGTGCTTTACACACTATGATACTGGTAGTGCAGTACTCAGCCACCAAGGGCGCCTATAGATGTGCAGAGACACTGCTCCAACATGCTGTAATTACAGCACATCAGAGCAGAACTGCCCCAGCAGCTTCTGCATCTCGTGTACTAGTGTCTATTAGTAATCAGCTCTAATTAAAGCACTCCCCCACCCCTAAAGCACATGTAAAGACTCCCCAGTACAAGCTAAGCTGTGGCAGGAGCATTGGAAATGTATGCTGAACTTTTGACTCTCATGCCATCACTATAGAGTTGGTTTAGGGTCTTTCTATGGATATTCCATTTGCAGTGTTTCCTGAAGAATTTGAGTTTTCATTTATATAAACATACACATACATATTCTTAGTCTTTTTTACATAGCTTCAAAGAGAATCTTTCACATGTGAACCAATTTGGTTCTCATAGAAGCATCAGCTCTAAGAAGTAGAAACTATCCTGTTCTTCCCATGGAGTTTTAGCTCCAAAACTCACTGATGTCAATATCAGTGTGAATATCAATAGCTCTTTCACTATCATTTGTTCTGACAGAAACATGGTTTTTTAGCCAGTCTACTAAACTTTAGCTAAAAGGATAATAATTCAAATAATTCAAATTTCTTTCAAGGTCGTGATGTAAATAGGTCATTGGTTTGTTTTATTGTGGCAATTGTCCTCTTCCTGAGTGGGACAAGTGCCCTCTAAATGCACATACACATTGCAGGTGTGTGCACACTTCCACACAGAAGCAGAGACATCTGTGACCTTTTCCTCATGATGTAGGAAAATCCCCACTCACCACTACCATGCCCCCACTGCTGATAACACCGCCATTACCTACAGGCAGTTGCCATGCCCCACAAGTCTCAGGAGGCAGGAGTCATTTTTGCCATTCCTACAACTGTTAGTACAGGGGTAGGCAACGTTTTTGGCCAGAGTGCCGAAAACATAATAATGTCTCCCATTTAAGGTGCTAGAGTGCTGGCGTGCCAGAAAAACACAACTGGGTGGGAATACAAAGCAGGATGCACTGCATAGTAATATAGCTAAGAATCAGAAATGTTGTTCTTTTTATGGTAACTACCAGGTTTTCTAAAATGTCTAAACCTTTGTTTTTATATATTCTTTTTTGTTAAGCATGTTGTGATAAGAGAGAGCGAGAAAAGAGAAAAAAGGAAGAAGAGAGAAAAGAAAGATGAAGAGGTAAAAAAAGAAAAGAAATAAAAGGAGAGAAAAAAGTGAAAAGAGAAAAAGGGGAGAGACAAAGAAGAGAAAAAAGAAACTGGAAGGAGAGAACGAAAAGAAAAGAGAAAAGGAGAGGAGAGAGAGAAAGAGGAAAAAGAAAAAGAGGGAAAGGAAATGAGTAAAAGAGAAGAGAAAGAAATAAGAAGAGAGGAGAGAAAGTAAAGAGAGAAAAGAGAGGAGAAAAAAGAATAAAGGAGAAAAAAGAAATAGAGGAGAGAGCAGAAAAGAAAAAGAGAAAAAGAGGAAAGAGAAAAAGAAAAATAAGAGAGTAAAAAAGGAAAAGAGGAAGAGGGTGTGTCCCTTGCCAACAATGTCTCCTACCACTACCAGCTGCAGCTTGGGCCCATTGGTTGAAGGCAGTGTCCAGCAGAGAAAGGCAGTGACACCCCAGCAGCAGCCATCAGGGCTGGGATGCTCAGGCCTCTCTGATGGTCCTGGAACCAAGAAAGCTTGGGCCCAGGGCTGGGAGGAAGGGCTTGGGCAGATAGACCCATGTCCCACCTGGGCAGGGGCAGCACCAACATGCTGAGCAACAAGGCTAGGTCCTTGGGGCATGGTCCAGATGGCATGGGGGGAAGCAGATGCAGAAGGAGGTGTCATGGACAGGCTGGCCTGGCCAGCCTTTCGGGAAGGTGGGGTAGGTGGGAAACAGGGGCTGCCCCAGGGCTCTGCAGCCTCCGGCCGTGGTGAGCAGGCAGGTGGAGGTACATAATGGTACCCAAGGTGGGGTCCGGGTTGACCCACACAGCTCTACAGGCAAGGGGTGCAGCTGCCTTTTTTGCAAGAGGATGCTGCCTGGTCAGGGCAAGACACCAGGCCTGTGGGGCTTCCAGCTCTGGGCTCAGCCTCCCTGCATGCTGCCCCCAGTACAAGAGCCCACTCATGGAAACCCCCTGAGTCTTGAGAACAGCTACCTCGGCTTCCCCCACCTGCCCGGGCCCCAGCCTAGCACACCCCCAACTCTTCTCCAAGGGTCAGAGCCAGGGTAGGTGCTGTGCAGCGCTCCTGCTCTGCAGGCTCCCAGACACTTTGGCCTCAAGCGTAGCCTGTGGTGGTTGTTCCTGGGTCCTAGGGAGCTCCTATGGCCAGGCTCTTGCACAGGTGGCAGCACTGCCCCACTCCTACTGTGCCCAGCATGCAGGGAAGCTGAGCCCAGAACTGAGAGCTTCTCAAGCCCAGCCAAGTGGCATCCCTCATGGGCAGGGTGGCTGTGCTCTTTGCCTGCAGAGCTGTGTAGGCCAGGCCCCACCTTGGGTGCCACTGAGTGCCCCAGCCTACCTGCCTGCCTGCCAGCCCACCAGCCAGCCAGCTGTGGCCAGAGCTCGCAGAGCCCCAAGGCAGCCCTGCTTCCCACCTTCCCAAGAGGCTGCCTGGGCTGGCCTGCACATGGCACTTCCCCCAGTGCTTGCTTCTCATAGGTACCTCAGTGCTACCCCCATCTGGATGGGACAGGGCATCCATCTTCCTGAGTTCCAGGCTTGCCCACCTACTGGGCCACTTAGTGGCCATCCACAGCACCTGCCCAGGCCCTGCCCCTGCCCACCCACAGCACTCACAGCTCCCTTCCAGGGGCTAGGCTGAGCTGAAGGGCACAGCCTGGAGGCAGGGAGAAGGGCCAGCAAAATGCAGACAGCTTCCCTGCCTGTGCTCTCCTGCCCCTGCCCCCAGTGCTTGCCATGGTACTGGGAACTGTAGCTGCTCTAGAGAGCCCAGAACAACAACTTACTTTTTTTTTCTTTTTTTTTTAACAATTTCCTTGCATGCTGGGGAAAATGTCTCTGCGTAACACTAATTCCCTCTTTCTGCCCACTGGCAATTTGGGTTAGGGTCACACTTCAGATCAATATTTACACTGGACATGTCTACACATGCCCCTGACTGTGCAGTTGTTATTATACATTTAGCATGTACCAAATAACTGTGCAGTAACTGCTGTTACTGAGCAGTCCCAGCGATGCCCAGGTCATTTCTGACCCCAATGTACACTAGCAATGAACTACAAAGCAGCAGTGTCAGCTACCTCATTGTAGCTCATTGTTTTAGCAACATAGTATCTTGTGTAACCACACCTGCTAAAATTGACACCAGTGAGTTTCAAAGCTAAAACTCCATGGGAAGAATAAGGCAGTCCCTGCCTTTTAGAGCTGATGCCGCTATGACCACTAAATTGGTTCGCACGTGAAAAGTTCTCTTTGAAGCCATATGAAAAAGACTATGAAAACACTGCAAATGGAGTATCCCTAGAAAGAACCCAGACCTACTTTATAGCTTATATTGGTATAAATGCAAAAAGAAGTCAGTGACGTTTTACTGATGTAAATTTGAAGTAACTGGGTGCATCTACATGTGCACTTTACAGTGGAGTTGATTAATTAGCTCTGCAGTAAAGCATAACAATCTACACACGCGCTGGTATTAGGGCACAGTAAACTGACCAACTTCACTGTAGGATAGTACTTTAGTGCACTGAACATGCAAATGCTAACCAGGCACGTTAATTGTGCCCGGTCATCCAGCCAGCTGGAGACTTGCTTCACCTCCACTCTAATTGCTACAGTCCCAGGCTCACGTGAAGCTGCCATGCACAGGAGCAGTTAGCTGCCAGAGTTTACCACATTGCCTTAATGGCATATGTAGATGAACCCATCAAAATCAGAAATGATCTCAGAGTGCTCAAAGCACATGATGACATCATTCGTTACATAATAACATTGTTCTTTTTCTTCCATGTCTAGTAATGCCTTGACCATTAACACCTTCCTCCTTATCTATCCTAAACAAAAAGAGCACTTCAGCACAAGCCCCCATTGATTGCTTTCATACAAGTCCACAGGAGAATTAATCCTTAAAATTCCTCCTATGCATTTTCTTAGATAGCAAATAAGTAAAATCACATCCTGTGTCTAATCAGATAAAACCTGACTGCCTTTGAGAATGTGGTTAAAGGCAGGCAAAAAGTGAATGTTTCAAACATTCTGCTTGAGGTCGTTCCCGTAATCAAACTAAAATAATCCTCTTTCACTAGATAATTGGCTTAGCTTGCCAATGATTTTACTACTTCAGACAAAGATTCTTTGAATTCAAAGATGAAAAGTGCTAAGGATTTCAAAGTGCTGCAAGAACAAGAACTGACCTAATGCTGAGCAAAGAGTATTTGGGGAAAGATAACTTTAAAAAAAAGAGGAGGGTGAGAAAAGCAAACAAGTTCCTGAGGGAACAAGGATACTTTTTTCTGTCTAGACTTATTCACCTGTTGTACATTCATCTTGTATTCAAAAGCTGAGCCAACGTAACCACAAGCTGCATAACAAGTGTTCTGGAGAAGCAAACATGTGAACAGTGGTGTATGGTGTATAAGCTAGTCATTTTCTTATGACCTCATTTTTGCTAAACCAGGGATCAGCCATTGCTTGGTGTTGCCTGCTGTGGCTAGAGTGACTTAGAAATGAGTAGTCAAGAAAAACTTCACTCAGCATATAAGAAACTCCAGCTTCTCCTTGCTATCAAAACTCCACACAGGTGCACAAATGTCAATGCATCCTAATCTAGTTAACCAAGAAATATACAACATAATCTCAATTTTCATATTTATAAAAAGGCTGTATGGTCTAAAAGCAAGGGACTTGGGATTCATTCTGATTCCCTCAGCAACCTGCCAGATCACCTGGATCAAAACATCCAAATCCCACTGCCAAACATCAGGAACCTTTTTCAAGTGGACATATGGTTTTAGGGGCTTAAAAGTATGCACCGACAACTGCAAATGAAGATCTTAATCTCTGTTCTCTAGCTTATCTGTTAAATAATATCTACCTGACAGAGGATCCACAACAATGAAAGAGTTAATGTCAGTAAAATGTCTTATGAATACTAGAACTCAACAGTATGCATATATATGAAGGACTGCATGTCCTCAAGAGTTGGAGGACATGCAGCACCCCCAGAAACCACAGGTTAATTAGAAAATTGTCCCTTGAAAAAACTCAGTTTTCCTCCCTTTCATCTTCTCTCCTTCAGCTTACTTGCTCACATCTCTCCCAGCCTCCCTCTACCACATTCATTCCATCATATACCTTTGTGTTTCTCCTTCATTCTGCTTTGTTCCCCAACCACAAACCACAATTATTATTACTTATTCATATTCCAGTAGCATGAATCTATGCTTACCTCTGCAATACAAGAAAGTTGGCTGGAGTGTGAATGCCAGGCTCCAAACAAGCCAATTGGGCACCTGAAGCAGCATAGCAGCAAGAAATACAAGTATGGACTGGCCTCTGTAGCCACAGTATACACTGGCCTAGCTAAAGGAGAATCCTTGTGTCACAGACCCAGACCTATCCCAACCTCAGGCAACCCTCTGGGGACTGAGGAAACTCCCTTCAGCCTGGGAGTTCTCCCCACTGCTCTCAGGAAGCAGCTGTCTCCAGGAGCCCTTCAAGGAGCTTTCTTCAGAGAAAGCTACCAGTTAAAACCACATTTATTTTCCACTGCCATATCCACTGGGAAAGCTAAATGGAGGCTTCCACACACATCACCCCAGGAGTGACTGGTGCCTCCTGAATCTCGGGGGGGGGCACAATTTGTGGGTGGGCCCAGGGGCAGGCCAAAAGGCCCATATCCACTCCTATACTTCTGTGCTGTGGCTTTGTTTCCTCACCCCAACATGCCACCAGCCTGCACAGCAAAAAAATTGCTCCATCCTGAGCGGTGCTGAGTCAGGGGCCAATCTCGGGGGGAGGGCACATGCCTCACCCCACCCACCCCCGTACCCCTCTACCAGTCACCTGTGCATCACCCTGGTTTCTCTTTACTGCTCCCTTCCCAGACTCAATTCCCCACCCCAAGATGGGAGCTCTGCTAGGAAAAATGTTCTCTCTGTTGTAACAAATTCGTCATTGTATCCTTGGCCAGCAGGTGCAATGTACTCCTGGAATCATCTGGCACTACAGAGGATGGATCAGGTGACCTCCAAGTCTCCTAGAATTTAAATATAGAAACTACTGTTAACTATCTTCATAGCAGCCTTTTCTAATCATTGCTACGATTTGCTTGTTGCAGGAAATCCTCTCTTGTAATTGAGAAGATTGCAGGCTGTCCAAAGCAGCTTGACTTCTTTATAGTAAAAGGTTTCAGTAATCACATTTCTGGATGAGGTAAATACTCCTATCCCCACAATTGAATATAGAGAATGTTTCTTGCTGTGGAAACTAACTCTTTGTTGCATAGGAACAGTAGAGCTGTTCCACTTTAAAGACACACCATGAGACAGAAGCTGTACTAAACTAAAGGTCATTTTGTTTTCAATTACGTTTCTTGTTGTTTGCGTTCTGTATCTCAGCATTTTTTTAAGAAATGTTTGGCACCCTACAGTTACTGTTACATTTGCTTTACAAGGTATCTCATCCACTGTTTATCTGGTAAAACAGAGGCTGTTTCGAGTTCTGCATCCCAAATCAGAACTCATTATGAGCCACTCAATAATACAAATAGAGGTACCTTCTGGGCAGTATATAAATTAATAGCAGAAGGATTGTTTTCAGCATGTTTCTTTCCAACATAAATGTTGCATCCAGGAAATTTGATTTCTCTCATGGAAGAGTTTCTATTAGGAAATCCGGTACTGTTGTGTAGGTATCAGTCTTTTCAACTGGTCTATATCACACTTAGCTGATGGAAGGTACTTATCTTTGATGTTGGCTTTGATGTTCTGAAGTGCTGATCATCATTTCAACTGAAGTCCTTCAGACTTGGGACTGTTCAATCCATCTATAAATAAGGTCAAAAAAAATTTTTTTACAATGATGGAACAAGGCAGGAGTGCAACTGAAACTTCTTGCAAAGACATTTCAGTCAATGATTTCCATGAGACTTTCACATTATAACAATGTGGCTACGCCTACCTCTTCATAGTACCTGCAATCACCTTTCTTTAATGGTGGGGCTTCTCCTTTCACTCATTTGAATCAGAAAGTAATTCCACTAAGTCATATGGAGTTACATGAATTGAAAAAGGATGGAAGTGAGAGATGACCCAGGTCCAGTACACTTATATTTGATTAATCAAAGGAAGTAGTTAAATATCTCAATGTGTAGCTATGATGTGTCTTTCTATGCTATCCAGCATGTATAATACTTGGTTGACATCCTTGTTTTCCTCATTTGGCTTCTGAAGCGATCTCCAGCTATATTCATCTCCAAGGCTACTTCAACTCTGAATGAAAACATCCATGCAACAACTGAATGCACATCAATTTGATTAACTTTGGTTAATTCAGCTTAACTTTCCAAGGGTCCACTTGCAGACAAACCCTTAATGATTACACTGTAGAGACAAGTAGACAGAGTAGTCAAAACTTATGAGAGTTTAATTTGAACTCGTATGGACTGTGAGGTAATTTTTCCATTTTAAATCTGTCATTCAAGCGTATTAGATTGTGAAATCTAACACCAGCTAGTGAATGTATTCCACAGTCCATATTTTGATCACGGTTACACTGGTATTGATCTACCATCTTTGATGAAATTAGACTAGAGCTACATTCAGAAAATCAAAGCAGAATCTGACCCAATTAAACCACTCGCTTAAACAAACCGTAATCTCTCTGAAGGCCTGATTTTGATCATCCACATGTTTTGCACAGACTACAGTGAACATCCTTCTGCTTTACCAAAATCAGAATCAGGACCTGTGACTTTTGCAGTTCAGAGGGCACCTATGAACTGTTAATCTTTCTTCTTATCATGTATTTTGCTGATGAGAAATTAGAGAAGTTTCTCATAATTTTTTCAGTTAATGGGCAGCAATATGGTTTTGCATAGGTAGAATATCTGATACAGGGGCAGTAAATTATTGTGAAGTAATGTTAAATTGTGTATAGCTAGTAATATTTATTGTGGGTTTGCGTGTAAATTAATTGGAGCTCTTTAGTGCCCCTTCTAACAGAAGCAATTTATTGGACTCTGGTTAAAGTGCAGTCATATAGCCTGCAGTCAGACAAACGCGCAGCTTGGCAAACCTGACTCCAAAACACTGTGATACAAGCAAACATTCTCAATTGAAAATACATTGTAGTCCTTTTTTCACTAACGGAGTTTAAGGAGTTCACTCACCTTCCTGCCTTACAGTTTGTTTGATTTTGGTTTGTTTTTGATGGGTTGGGGTTTGTTTGGGGGCGGGGAGTATTGGGCAAGTTGATTTCTAGCGGGGAAGGTAATTTTTAGCATTTTCAAAATTTCATGTAAATAAAGCAAAATATAGGGAAGGAAAAGGTTATGTTCTGAAAAGCAGTACATCTGAAATAGTCCCTAACTGGCTGCTTTGGGCCAGTCCTTCAGGACAAGTAAAAATTCTAGCTTCCTAGCTATCTGGTAATTCCTTAAAGCCAGCACAGCAGCTCCCAGACCTAGGGAGTACATCTATAGTATCTCAGTGCTCTCCATGTTCCTGAATGGCCTGCTGGTACAGAGCTGTCTTCAGGCAGTCCTCTCTCCAGTCAACGCCAAACTTTCTCTTTCACTATTTTACACATTTGTCTTCCATTTTTTATCAGATAAAAAATAAGCTCCCTGCCAGCCTCAGCTGCCATTGGTAGGGCCTGATCCCCTCATCAGACCAAACTTTACTTGGCAAAGGACCTAGAAGAGTTGGGGAAAGGTAGCTCCAAACTATAACCTTTGGGCTGTCCTGAATTAACAACAGTTAGAGTTCCACCTAAGGCCTGTTCTACTGTCCAGGGAAGCAGTTCACCAAATCTGTTCTTGCTAAATGTACACCTCACTACAAGCTCCTCTCCTCCACCTTACAGTGTTGCTCAGAAATGCTCCCTGCAGGTGACTCAGAGTAAATGGCCTAAAGTCAGCTCAGCAAGCTTAAGGAAAATCCCTACCCAAAGCCTGCCCCCAAAACAGCCCTCCATCCTCTGTGAGTTTCCAAAGTGGCACAGTTGGGTTGGAGCCATGGATCAGGATCAGACCACAATATATATAGCACTCAAGCAAATGGCACTTAAGGAAACAGCCTTATTAAAAATACATATGTTTTGTGCTCCAAACCAAAATATCCTGAATGGGGAAAAACAGTAAAACTTGCTTAAGCTCATTAAAATAACAGTTATCATGAATACATTAAGAGGTGTACTATAAAAGCAAATTTAACATTCCAGGCCTGATCTTGATCTCAAACTAGTTTGTTTAGTACATTCATACTGATGAATCTACACTTGATTTACACAAGTGTACGATCACCATCAATCCTATTTTCTGATTTAATCTAAATAATTCACCCCCATTGAATGAATCTGATGAATAAATAACATGTCTGAAAAACCAAACAATCTTGGTACAAATTTATTCTTTGTTAGGCTTAAAATGGTGACTACTGGTTTTGGAATTGTTTTGTTTTAACATTCATGTTTCTTATATTCATATTCAGGCACCTTACAAGCTTCTCCCAAGTTACCACTTTATTAGTTTCAGAGGTTTGGGGCTGATTTCTTGTTCCCTCTCCCCACCCTCCACTGCTGTGTCTAGCAGTTATGTGACCTGATCACCGTTGTTGTGTGACAGTGGATCTTACTATGTGGGTTTAAATAAGGGAGGAATTGGTAGTTTATTTTGTGGTGTTTTTAAAGCCACTGGCTCTTCCCAACTACTAGAGGACTGTATCACCAGGTCTCACTGTACTGCAACATGCTGCAGCATGCTGATGGACAATATAATATATATGAAAATGAAGGAGAAAAATATATGCAAAGCTTCAGTGGTGGTGCAGGGGGCTGGAAAATATGTTCTCTAGTACATCATTTCACTCGAATTTCTCATTTTCAGGACATTGGTTCTAATATTACTGCAGTCATAGTGTTTAATGTCCCTATAGTGGAATTCCAATATTAAAAAAAAACCTATGGCTCATAGCCAGGAAAGCATAGCTCACTAATTTTGACCTGTCTGACTATTTTATGACTTATGTCTCATTATGTCCAGGACAGAGCTCCCATGCATAGAGCTGTCAAATAACTGTTAGAAAATAGAAAATAAACAAGCATGTATATGTTTTTATAGTAACTGTAAAAATGTAGAAACATTGGTTTCTAAACCAAAAAAAAGTCTTGATGACCAATATACATAATTTCTAAGTGCTTTTCACTGTCTCCTCTTGTTTGTTTGCAACAATTGTGAAATGATTTAAGATGCCCCCAGGAAACACACTTTATATGTGAGAGATGGAGCTACTGGTGATTGCTAAGAATCACTTGTTGATTGAAAAGGCATTCTGTTATTTAAGACATACAAAAAACTAGAACTCTTGGTTCTTTTATTTAATGCATTCTCTGTCTTCACTGTTGCTTTAAATAATTCCATGTCTTTCTGATATTAATTAATGTTGCTATATCAGGTCAAGGATGATACTGTATGACTGAAAAAGAATTAAGATTTGCTACAAGGGAAGTTTAAGATGGATTAGAATGACACACACCTATGTTCCTGTCACTGATATAAATATCCTGTCTATTAATCTATCCTGTCCTTGGAAAACTAAGTGATGTTATCCACACTAGGGCCAGGTACAAACATTACAGCATAAGTGATTGGAAACCAATCTATACCAAAACAGAAGTTTGGTACTTAAAACTGGTTTATACCCATAATAGAACAGAAGTTCAACAAACATAGACTGATTCAAAAATAGGAAAACCCAGACTAAGATTCACACACTCCACCCAACCCCACCAAAGGGCAAACAAGTGTTCTGATTGCTACCAACCTAAACTATGCCACTAACAGAACACTGCATAACTTCAATGGATTCCACCTCAGACTTTTTGAATGTCTGTACCTAGCCTTAGAGATGTGCTATTCCATCAGCCATTTCTTACTTGAGCTGTAAAAATAAAACAATGCCTTAAAAGTTAGTTGTGGGAGTGCAGAACAAAGCCAACATGCAGAAGTAAATATGAGCCCTGGTGCAGAATAAAGCAAGGAGATTCCTATGGGTAGCCAAGCTGTTAATATGAAAAAATCCTTCAGTGTGTGTTACAGAGGCTGAATGGGAAAATTCCAAGGGTGGGGGTTTCAACGCCACCAATAAACAGCAGCATTTGCCAAACTGACTTTCAGCTGTAAGTACTGTGTGTTCTTGTGCCTTGAGTACACACCTGTGAGTTGCTGTTTGTGTGACTGACATTCCTGAACACATTTCAATAGGCCAGTTTGTGAATTGAATAACTTGAATAACTTGACTTGATACTGTCCAGAAGCCCAGGAGAAGCACTATGAGTGCTATAATGCTAGAGCAGTATGAAGGGCATAATTTGTGGGCTAGATTCTGACTGCTCCATAGAAGTTCATGGTACACCCAGGTGGGTGAGGGGAACATCTACTACAATTTTATCCTGTGTTCTTGAGGACTTCCAGATCCCTGCACAAGTTACAGCATCTTTAGGGATACTTTGGGAACTGATACCTGTCAGTGAAAGGCAGAAATTCATCACCAGTAAGGATTATCACTGTACAGCCCCATTCCATCCTAAAAAAGCCTCTACTCTGGAAAAAAAAAAGGGCCCAGAAATGGGCCCTTTCCAACCTGTACCAGAAAACCCAACCCTGTTAGCTACTATCAAAAGGGGATCAGGACTTTTGTAGCCCGCAGGGGCCAACAGCTACAATGGCCAACCTCAACAAGAAAGTACACCCTGAGAATGGGGGGGCACACAAAACCAGGACCTGGGAGCTAGTTATTGTTATCTGTCACCAACACATCAGGATTCACCCAGCTGATGAGTAAGTGAACTACTGAAGTGCAGATCCTCCAAGGTATTAAGGTGTCTAACCCCTGATTTGGAGAGTAGTAGTCAGCAGTGTTAGTCTGAAGTCAGAGAGAAGGCAGGGCAGGGCACACAGTAGATTCTAACCAATTTTGAAAGATTTATATTCTTGATGGCAACAGCCTACTTCATCAGATGCCTGGACAAAGTAGGCTGTTGCCTACAAATCTTATGATGAAGAGTGCTTCACATTTGAAAAGTTGTCTAAGTTCATCATAACCATGCAGTCTGTGGGTAATAAAAGGTATCACCCACAGAACTCCTTACATTTCCCAAAAGTGAAAAGTAATGCATGCATATGACTAAAAGAAGATATAATGCACAGGTGAAGCATGCAGGCTGACATGCTGCTTTAGGAGATCCTTCACACACCACTTACTCATATACATATGTAGCAACCTGTATGTCTTAACTAGGAGCCCCCCACACTAGGAAATGTTTATCCCAAGGTCATCATCATGCCCAATTATCACAAAATCATAGGATGTGTATATTTCTACAGCAAAGGAACGACATGTACTTTTATCCAATTAATTTCAGAATTGATTCTCTCTGCTGCTGGCATCCTCTCTATCCAGCAGGGCTCTTCACTGCAATCCGATGCAATGCACACACCTTTGAAAAATGATGCTTTCAAGCCTGCCCCGTGGTGCAGTAAATTTGAAAGTGCTCTTAATAATAATAAGGATCAACATTGACTTTAATGATCTTCAAACCCATCGTGTAATTTCATTAGCCACCCAACACAGATGCAAGCAGGGCTGATGTCATACTTTTCCCCTTGCTCTGAAATCTGAGTCAGGCGCCAGAGATAGAAACCAGTTTTACTGCCTCTAATCCGATTAAAGCTTCTGGCAGCCAGTGATCAATAGGTGGTTGCTGGTGTAATCTAGAAATGCAGAAGGCTCTCAGGTTCTTGTGAAGTCACAGCATGGATAAGATTAAGGTAAGGTTCAGCCTGACTAATCACAGAACTGTGAATACCATGAAATGTGTCTAAGCATCCTGAATAAGTTAGGGTAATTGCATGTTTAATGATATTCCTGGTGGTACCACCTGCAGAAAACAGCACTGTATTATAGCATCAGGTAATCTATATTCTAACACTGCAGTCATTCCCAGATATCCCTCTATTTGTACAATGGTAAATTGGCATATTGGTATAGGTAATAAACCCACCTTTATGTGGACCTCTAGACACTCATCCCCTCATTTTTTTTTTGAGACAAATCCCTACATCTCATCTCTGTTTGATACAATGATGACTGTTAAAAAATCATTAATTTGCCTACAGTTACCACTTGGAACTATTTTATGCCTAAAAGAGGAAATAACAGTAGTAGCCTAATAAGACCTACATGTAAATGTTAACATTTTTAATGCTAACAACAATACCATGCCATAATACTCACATTTAGCAAAAAAGCAATCAAAGAGAAATCAAGAAGCAAAAGAAATGTGTGACCATGGAATGCTTTAAGGAGACTTTTTTGATAAGCTGGTAAAATGCAATTACTTCATCATCTGAATATTGCAGCAGTAAAATCAATGCTACTTAAGGAGTCTGACAATCAATTAGGCACTCTCTTGATATTTGTGAAAGTCAAAGCAATTCTGCATCAAACATTGATTTGTGCAGAGATATCATTAAAGCTTCACCATAGAACTCCCCTAATGGATATGGAGAAAATTAACTTATTCCAACTATGGAATTCTGATAAAATCAAGCCCATGAATCTTACTCTTCAGCGGGATGTGGTTTATTTTTTATGGGCTGAATCTCCTCAGTGGTGTCATCCACAGCATTCAAGAGATCGTTCAAAAGTGCCCCAACTCACTGCATCCAACCCTGCCTCACTACTTGGTATCACACAGCCCAAACCTGTAAATGGAATTGTAGATTATTAGCATCACAATGTCAGCATACAGTGGGTAGTGACTGAAACAGGCTTCAAATTTTAGTTCAGTATAATTGATTAGTAAATATAGACCAAGACCCTCAAAAGTATTTAGGCACCAAACTCCCATTGCCATCTGGATATGGTCATGCAGTCCTTGAATGATTTCCAGTGGCATTCTACCATCATTTAAAACAGTGGCATCACTAATGAGGCTATTAACTAGATAGAATATCAAGACACGTCAGATTCATGTTTTCGTTATTTCTATTTAAGGTTTGTTTTTAGTTCAGTTGTTAATAAATGCCAGTGGTGATTCTGGGACAGAAAATATGCATCTCTCAATTATCATTAAGCTGTCATAGGGATTATATTAAATAGACAAATATGACCATTTTGCATTCCAGAGTCCCTTTGGATATAAAGAGCTACAAGTTAGGTTTCCATTTTGAGCATGGAGCGTTGAGTTGCTACCCAGATATTATTTCTAAAATTATTTGAGCTGTGTGAAATCTAAAATCTATAAGGCAAGCCACCTATACACCCATTTAATTATAGGACTAGTTCATTAAAGTCAGTAGTTAAAATTAAGTACATCTAAGCATTTGCAAAGATCAGGGCTTTAAAATGTAATAGTTTCAGGTGTCATCACAAACACAAACCTTATCCCAGGCTCCGTAAAAGAATCACTGACCCCTCAGACTTTTCAGATTGTCTTGTAACTCAGCTGAATTATAGGTTTCCCAATGCAACCAGGCAAAGCTCCATTGCAGATTATTTCAGTGCAAAACCAGGCAATGTAAGGACTCTATACCCTGAGTTTTGGGCTTCTTTTGAATCCAAAATTCAAGACAAAAGCAAGGTGGATGAACCTGCACAAGAAAATAATTGCATGAGCCTCAGTGAAATAAAACCTCTGACCTTTCAAAGCAAAGGTTTAGAAATCACATCATTTAGGGATGTTGCTTTATACAGCCCTGCCAAATTGCAATGAAGTAGTCTCCTGAATGATACTTTTGTCCATCATACTCTGTGCCAAACTGACAAAATAAAATCAGACTCCTGAACAGCATGGATTTTCCGTCAACCAGCCTCAGCCTTCACTGACACCCATAAAGAATGGACTCTCACAAAACCAAAAAACAAGAATAGTCAAGATAAGGAGCAATGCAACCTTACCATACTGGGCCACAGCGTGACTTGGAACATATTCTAAACTGTGACATAAAACAAAGAGAATGAGGTATTCTCTTGAGTCTAAGCAAAGGAAGAAAAAATAATGCAACTGAAAAAAATGAAGAGCAATGTACTGACACCTATGTCCTGAAAGAACAGTGATGCAAGGAGCAAAGAAACCAAAATGCCTCCTTTCACAGAAAACCAAAAGATATATACTTTTATTTTGCACCCAGCCTTATTTCTTTTAATTGAAAAGAGGACAATTTAGACAAAACATAGATGCACTAGTGATGTTCAAAGAGAACAGCTTTGCTGTTTTAAAATATGGGGGGACAATTACCACAGTTCAGCTTAATTTACTGAGGCAGGTTTTTCTTTGTGCCTATCCCATAGTAAGTAGAAGTTAAACCAGTGCAGGTTATCCCCCAACAAAACAGAATGTAGTTGTTATGGTTTAACTTAATTTACTGCCATAAGATAGCAGGCAGGTGAAACAGTTAACTTGAACCAGCTAATACACAGTCCTAAGACATAAGTTCCCCCAACCTTAATTCTTCCCCTGCTCACACTTTTTGTCCTACCCTTTGTTCTTTGTCTTCCCTAACCATCCATTCTTTCTTTCTTTCTCTAAACACTTACACAACTGCATCTTGGCATGCTCTTTACTATGAGACCTGTCTGTATAAAGATATCCAGAACACAGGATAAGTAATTTTAAAATGAACCCATCCTATGGAATGAGTTTTGATACATAGGAGATAGAAGTAAACCACGATAGATAAATCTGTGACTCTGAAAGCAATAAGTATTGCTCAAATGGATTGCTAATTGGCTGGAGGGTCATACTTAGAGGGTGGTGGTGGATGGATCATATTCGACCTGGGGGAAGTGTGCAGCGGAGTCTCCCAGGGCTCAGTCCTTGGGCCCGTGCTGTTCACTTTCTTTATCAGCGATTTGTGCAACGGGGTGAAAAGCAACCTGTTCAAATTCGCTGATGATACCAAAATCTGGGGTGAGGTGGGCATGCTAGTAGGGAGGGAAAGACTGCAGCAAGACCTGGATAGGTTGCAAGGGTGAGATAACAAAAACAGTATGCGTTTCAATACAGACAAGTGCAGGGTGCTGCACATGGGCAGTAGTAACCGGCAACGCACTTATAAGCCAGGAAACTCTTGAGAGCACGAAGGTAGAAAGGGATCTTGGAGTTATCATTGACTCCAAGATGAACATGGGCCGACAATGCAAGGTCACGGTTGGCAGGGCTAACCAGACCCTATTGTGCATCCACAGGTGCATCTCAAGTAGGGCCAAGGAGGTGATCTTCCCCCTCTACGTGATGCTGGTCAGGCCACAGCTGGAATACTGTGTCCAGTTCTGGGCATCCCACTTCAAGAGGGATGTGGACAACATTTAAAGAGTCCAGAGGAGGGCCACCCGCATGATCCAGGGACATCAGGGCAGACCCTACAATGAGAGGCTTTGGGACCTGAACCTGTTCAGCCTTCACAAGAGAAGGCTGAGGGGGGATCTTGTGACCATCTATAAACTCACTAGGGGGGACCAGAAGGGTTTGGGGGAGACCTTGTTTCCCCTAGCGTCCCCCAGGATAACAAGGAATAACGGCCACGATTGTTGGAGAGTAGGCTTGGATTAGACATCCATAGGAACTAGTTCACAATCAGGGCAGCTAGGATCTGGAACCACCTTCCAAGGGAAGTGGTGGTGGCTCCTACCTTGGGGGTCTTTAAGAGGCAGCTTGATGCCTACCTGGCTGGGTTCACTTGAGCCCAGTTTCCTTCTTGCTCAGACAAAGGGTTGGACTTGAACATCTACAAGGTCCCTTCTGACCCTACTTCTATGATTCTATGATTCTCTGAGTATGGATTTATTCTAAAGAGAAAAATTCAAAAGAAATATAGTAGGTTGCTTTCTCTAAGATGTCCAGTCATTTTTGTTTCTAGTGAATATTTCAAATATTATTTTTTTCATTCTCCTTTGTTATTTGTGCCAGCCTTTTACAGGGCAGTCACATAAGCATGGGTTCGTACCCTAAGTGTTGATACAGTAATATGGCTTAGTATCCTCCAAATCAGACCCAACAAGCGTGGGTTTGAAACCTGCCATTGGTAACACCCTTAAAAGTCTTCATAATGCAGTATTTAGAAATGTTTAGATCTGTATTCTGCAGATAGATCAAGGTCATATTAATTTGGCATTGATATAACAAAATTTAATGCAGGATAAATAGTTTGCAGGGGTTTAGGTTGTAGCTGTGTTGGTCTAAGGATATAGGCAGACAAGGTTCCTTGGGTGAATTTGATATCTTTTATTAGACCAACCGAAACGGTTGGAGAATAGTTATTAAGCAAGCTTTCGGGTTCAAAAACCCTTCGTCAGGCTAAGGAAGTTTCAGCAGTTGGTGTGTGCTCTTCCTGGATGGAATG
>JAGPOW010000100.1:87719-104332 GCA_030014935.1 Caiman crocodilus
CAAAGTGCTGCACCTAGGGAGGAAAAATGTCCAGCACACCTACTGCCTAGGAAATGACCTGCTGGGTGGCATGGAAGTGGAAAGGGATCTTGGAGTCCTTGTGGACTCCAAGATGAACATGATTTGGCAGTGTGATGAAGCCATCAGAAAAGCCAATGGCAATTTATCGTGCATGAGCAGGTGCATGACGAACAGGTGCAAGGAGGTGATACTTCCCCTCTATCGGGCACTGGTCAGACCGCAGTTGGAGTACTGCGCGCAATTCTGGGCACTGCACTTCAAGAGGGATGCAGATAACCTGAAGAGGGTTCATAGAAGGGCCACTCGTATGATTAAGGGCCCGCTGACCAAGCCCTACGAGGAGAGACTAGAGAACCTGGACCTTTTCAGCCTTCACAAGAGAAGGTTGAGAGGTGACCTTGTGGCTGCCTATACGTTAATCATGGGGGCACAGAAGGGAATTGATGAGGTTTTATTCACCAAGGCACTCCCAGGGGTTACAAGGAATAATGACCACAAGTTAGCAGAGAGTAGATTTAGACTGGACATTAGGAAGAACTTCTTCCCAGTTAGAGTGGCCAAGATCTGGAACGGGCTCCCAAGGGAGGTGGTGCTCTCCCTACCCTGGGGGTCTTCAAGAGGAGGTTAGATAGGCATCTGGCTGGGGTCATCTGAACCCAGCACTCTTTCCAGATGTCCTGAGTTGTTGAGAAATGGCCCCACACTTCTATTTGTTGTCCTCCTGTTCCCTGTGTACCTAAAGAAGGACTTCTTGTTGTCCTGAATTCCTGTTGCTAATTTAATTCAGTTGACATCTTAGCCCTTTTAATCTGTTCCCTACAAGTGCAGGCAGTTGTTGCATAGTCCTCCTTGGGGCCTGTCCCAAATTTCCATAATTTATATGCCTCTTTCTTCTTTCTTAGGAGGACCATGATTTTGCTGTTTAGCCAAAAGGGCTTCCCAGCCCTTCTGGTACCTTTCCTCCGCATGGGAATGGATTTCCTTTGTGCTTCCAGGATTGGGCTGTGTGCTGGTGATAATGCTTAGTTATTAGAATACACAGAACATCAAACTAACCCATTTCTGTGCTCACTATTAATGCACACAACATTGGTCAAACGTTGCTCCGTGAGGCAATATGCACTCTAACCAATGGGAAAATTAACTCTTTGGTGCCTGTGGGAAGGAATTGGGGGGGGTGATTAACCCCTGGATCCGAGCAGGCTGGGGACAAAAGGGTTTTGGAACGCTACTTGCCCTGTTTCTGTTCTCCCGTCCAAAAAGAGTCTGAGGACAATATAACAAATAAACACTTTACTTACAAACTGGAATACAGTGTAGGCACGCTCTGTAAAGTTTCACCGTGAAACACTTAAATGCTTCGTATGCATGTCCGCGCCGGCAGTTCCCCTTACAACAATCTCCAAAAACCAAAGCCTAGGGAACTCGAGAGCTCTTCAGGCATCTAACAGATGCAATTATCCGATGGGGGCGTTCGGGGGAAAGGGAGCCGTGGACGCAGGACCTCCAATGAGGGTGATCAGGCCTCGCCGATGTCGTGTGGGTCCTGCCTTCCCTTTCCTGGGCTTTGTTTTTATACTGCCCCAACAGCCAATTAGTCTCAGCCTTAAAAGCTTGGGAAATGCACACTATATGTGATATTGGGTCCGTTTACATGTTCATTAATGCACAGTATTTACTGCACATGTAATTTTGTACTTGCTGAATAGAGTACTAAATAAATGCACAGTAAACTTTTGTGATGCTACTGTGCAGTAACCTAATAATACTGCATGGTAGTATATTAGCACAGTCCATGCTGTAACACACTACTGCACAGTGCTGTTAGGCTTCTGTACACTACACATCTTGTATAGATGTGCCCGTCTCTGATTAAAATGAAAAACCCTTGAAGGTTAGGAGCCGATTTATTTGCCTCAAGTAGTTTGGATTCCATATTCTGTGCGGCTTGGTTTCAATGTGTGCATCCAGAACTCAAATGAACAATCCTTTTGTAATACTACTTTTACTACCTGCTATATTTACTGTAGATATAGTCTTAGGGCATGTGTAGATGAAAAAAAATTTCCCATTTATGTCAATGCTGTGATAAATAAGTGGTGATAAACAGTGACTAAATGCCAGCAAACCGTGCTTGCTGCAAGGGGAAACAGCGGGTGCAGCTCAATTAGCCGCGCGAAGTATGCATGCAGCAAAATCCCCAGCTCATGCAGCTTGAAAAGTGCGCGAAACAAAGATCCAAGCTAATTGGCCCTTGGAGCAGTTATAAAAACAGAGCCCGGGAAAAGGGAAGGTGGGACCACACACAGCATCGGGAGGCCTGATCATCCTCACTGAGGTCCTGCGTCCACGGCTCCCTTCCCCCCCCCGGATGCTCCCATCGGATAGTCTGCAGCGGATAAGCATTAAAGAGCTCTCGAGTTCCCTGCGGTTTGAGGTTTGAGGTCGTGGCATTTACGGAGTTTAAAGGGAACTGCCGGCACAGAGTTTGGTACAAGGCGTTGGAGTGCCTCGCGGTGAAGTTTATGGAGTGTGTCTATGGTGTGTTCAAGTTGTAAGTGAAACATTTGTTTCTTACATCAGTTTTGGATTTCTTTTTTGGACGGGAAAAGAGAAGCAGGGCAAAACGTTCCTGAACCCTTTTGTCCCCGGCCTGTTCGAACTAAGGGGTTAATTCCCCCGCAATTCCTCCCCACAAATGCAACTGCATTTGAGTTTGCATGACCCGGGATTTCCCACCACTCTAAAGTTCATTAAACTTGCACTACTCAGAGATGTGTTAATTTGCGGAGCTGCTCCAACTGTGGATTTGTTCATCCAAACAGCCAGAGACTCCAAAGACTTCTAATTAGCCCCCTTGGCCATGAAGGGGCACTGTGCTCTGGCCTTTAGCCAGTAGGTGCCACTGTGTGTTTTTTTTTTACCCTCCTCACCCCTCCCTACTTTCTGGCAGCGTGCAGTTCAGGACAGGACAGGTCTGTTTAGATCAATTATTATTTTAAAATGGGGGAGGTCAATGATCCCTTAATTTTCTATCCCCCCTTAATTGTTCCGCCCTGCCACCTATAGTGTATGTACTCCCCCCAGCTCATGTACCCTCCTGTCATCCCACCTCTGCCATATGCCCTCCACCTGTGCCTCCTGTACCCCCAGTCATGTTTATTCGGCCGAAGGTCCCTTGTCCTCCTAAGGGCAGAGAGACCCCGACTGCAACTCAACACATATATTTATAAACTTTGGTTACATAAGCCTTTCCCATAACGCATGTGCAAAACTCAGTGGAAAATTACTAAGATGGCTTGACTTTGCTCACCCCCCATGCTTGGGCCCAATCACCTTGCTTGTCCACCTAGATTGACAAACGAGTGGCAATCTTAGTGCAAGGTTGCATCAGACAGCATCAATCAAAGGTCATACAGAGGTCACATTAATTTTCTAACAATATTTTCTAATATTGTTGCCGCAGCATCACCATAATGATAAGATTTTTGCAAGTAATTTGAAACTTTGGAGGGAGTGGTTACAAGACTTCCTTCAATATTGCAGAACTTCTGAACTCAATCACATCCTGTTTCAGAACCACGACAAAAACAAGTACAGGGGCAGGATGATGCCTGCCAGAGCCGATGCCCAGGATATCTAGTGTCCTGGGTGATAATTAGGTAATATGTCCCACTGATCTTGTGTGTGGTGGGGGGACACAAAAGTCCGCTTTGCTGACTGTGCACCAAACCCCCCTCCTCTTCCTCTTCCACTTTTTCCTCCCCTCCCCCACCAACCTCCTTGCAGAAAACTTTGGCGGGCAGAACTTGCCAGGGGTGGCAACCAGCTCAGTAATGAATGAAGATAGCGAAGAGGAGAGTGAAATATCTTCAGATTTGCAGTTTTTTTTCCCTAGATTTCATAGATTTCATAGATATTAGAGCTGGAAGGGACCTCAGGAGGTCATCAAGTCCAGCCCCTTTCCCCAAGGGCAGGAAGTCAGCTAGGGTCAAAGAATCCCAGCAAGATAAGCATCCAAACACTTCTTAAAGGAGTTCAGAGTTGGCACTTGCACCACCTCTGGAAGGAGTCTATTCCAGGCCTTGGGGGCTTGGACAGTAAAGAAGTTTTTCCTTATGTCCACCCTGAAGTGGTCTTGGAGGAGTTTGTGACCATAGGTCCCTGTCATCCCTTGGGGTGTTCTGGTGAAAAGATGTTCCCCCAGATCCTGATTCACACCCCTTATGTACTTATAGGCAGTCAGCAGGTCACCCCTGAGCCTGCACTTTTCCAGGCTGAAGAGTCCCATGGCTCTCAGCCTCTCTTCATAAAGCCTATTCTCTTGCCCTCTGATCATGCATGTGTCTCTCCTCTGCATTCTCTCAAGCTTCTCCACATCGTTCCTGAACTGTGGGGCCCAGAACTGGATGCAGTACTCCAGTTGCAGCCCCAACAAGGCCAAGTACAGCAGGAGGATAACATCCTGAGATTTACTTGAGAAGCATGTATGGATGCAGGTCAGAGTCTGGTTTGCTTTACCAGCTGCAACATGGCATGGGTGGCTCATGTTCCTCTTGTGGTCAGTCGTGACCCCCAAGTCTCATTTGTCCTTGGTGCCAGCGAGTGTAGCACTACTGAGCCTATATGCATGCTGCGGGGTTTTTTTTTCCCCAAGGTGCAGTACCTTACATTTGTCGGTATTGACTGTTATCAGGTTTGTACCTGCCCACTTTTTCAGCCTATCCAAGTCAGCCTGGATCACCAGCCTATCCTCAGATGTGGACACTCTATCCCAAAATTTGGTGTCATTGGCAAGCGTGGCCAGTTCACTTCTGACACCAGTATCCACGTTGTTGATAAAGACCTTAAAGAGAATAGGTCCAAGGACAGAGCCTTGGACTGGCCATGGAGAGCCATGATGATTCACTTTTGTTCACCACCACTCTGAGTCTAGCCTCAAAGCCAATTCCCCAGCCATTGGACTGCAATGCAGCCAAGGACACAGTTTTGTTTTTTTACATTTTGTATATATCTGTATACATTTTATATTGTTAAGCCACAGCATTTTCAATAAAGTGTTATATTTCTGCTCTATATATGTGTCATGTTTTCTCTGGGATGTGTGGGTGGTTGGCTTGGTTTTTGGAGACCATGCTCGCCTCACTGCAGGGTTACTATGCTTGCCAGGGTGGGTGTATGGAGTCATGGCATTACTGGAAAGAGTTGCAAAGAGTTGCAGGGTAGACTGTTATTGGAGGGAGGATGAATGCTTGTTAAGTGCTAGGATGCAGCCAGCATCTCTTGTAAGAAAAAAGACTAAACAACCCACCCACCCACAGAGGCAAGCAGGAAATCTGCAAAATTTCTCTATGCATGGACCTCCCAGGGCCTTTAGTAAGTTTTTAATGCATTTGTAAGTCTTCAATGCATTATAATGCATTTTCTGAGTTTTTTCTTTGCAGGATGTACTGTTATGGGAGGTGTGATGCAAAAATAATTTTCCTTTCAATGCTTCCTTTGCAATGCAATGTTTTCTTTACAAAATCCTACATGCAGCACCTTTTGGAGCTGGGTTTTCAGACCCTGCCTTCCCTTCCTCACCTCCAGTTGCCTGCAACCTGCTCCCCCCCCGGAGAGAGCTCATCAGATTTTGTTCAGGATTGCATTGTCCTCCCTTGCCATATCTCAGCCCTTCTCCAAGGACAGGGAGAAAGTGAGAGAGAAACGAGGAGCAGCACTCCCAAGCCAGCCCAGGGTCATCTCTTCAGCTACCTCTAGGCCTCTGCAGAACTAAGTGTATTCAAAGAAAGCATCTTTGTGGGAGAACTTCTTTTCATCCAAATTCGAGAAATGTGTTATACCTCCATCTCCTACACTAAGTATTGGCATGTCCTCATCAGATGCGTCTCAGCTAAGCAGGAAGTTGCTAATCAGCCAAGGCCAGAGTTTCAAAAAGCACTCTGCTCCCTATAGAGAGGCCAGAAGTGTTATGCAACGTATGGCTATCCCCAGACATATTATTGAGGTGCCTGGAGGAGAGGCCAACTAATCTGGAATATGGGCCCTGATCAGCTTTGTGTCCAGCCTGGGAAACTACTTCACTCTCACCCCTGGCCGGCTGCAAACCACTCCCAGGTCCATGCTCTGAAATCAAGCAGAATTTTTTGTTCCTTATATTTATTTTTTCACAATAAAAATTGAACTGCAAACAATTCAGCTGAGAAATCATAATAAAGCTAAAACAGTATAGACATTTTTGTTTTACTCAACAATGCCTTTGATAGGCAACTGGTGAATATAGTTTTTTACAGTACAGCCATTGCCAGCAAATACAACACAACAGGATAAAACACCAATTCACAATATGCTCTCAAGGTTCCTTGAGTAATCCCTTGTTATGATATAGATGGATAGAGGGCTGCATTGTGGGAAGGCAAGAGGGAGGGAGGCAGGCAGGTAGCTAGTAGGGCTGTGCAAAGCTTCAGGTGGTGATTCAATGTGGAGGAGATTAGGCCCGATTCAGTGGCCAAATCTCCAAATCTGAATTGAATCAGGGGACCAATTAAAAGGCCCAAATCAATTCAAAGCTCTCCAAATCTTTGGAACAGATTCAGAGAGCTTCCATGATTCGGGCAGTCCCTAGTGGCTACAGCAGAGAGCTGCAGCTGACTCCGAGCTGCTAAGTACTGGGGCAGGGGAGCGGGGCCTGGGGGAGGGGACCTGCCAGGTCCCGTCTCCTGCCTGCTCCCCCAGCCCCAGCTTCTGGCGTTTAAACAAACAAGCCCCAGTGCTCACTGGCTGCTTCTGGGTGGGAGGGCAATCCCCGCTGCCCTCCATTGCTCCACACTACATGGAGATCTCTGCATGAGCCCCCTGACCCCCTTGTTGGGCAGTGGGGATTGCCCCCACACTGGGCAGGAACGTCGAGTCCAGGGGGTTTGTTTGTTTTTTTCTTAGAGGGCCAGAGCTGTGGCAGGCGGGGCAGCCATGGGGGTAGGGGTTGGGATGGGGGTGGGGGGCTCATGGCAGAGCCCCTCCATGCAGCATAGGGCAGTGGGGGGCATGGGAGTTCATCTCCCACCTGGCAGCACCTGCTGAGTCAGGGCTTTTTTTCAAAACAAGTGCTGGGAGCTGGGGTGGGTGGGACAGCCATTGCTATGCTGGGAAAGCAGGGGGCATGGGCCTGACTGATTCAGAGATTCTGCGGCAGCCGAATATCCAAAGCAGATTCTGCCGAATCGATTCGGGACAGTGATTCAAATCACCATATCGAATCACTGTCCCCTGAATTGGCCAAATGTGACGCGAATACTAGCCACTTCACAAATGCCTAGCAGCCAGCCTGGTTATTGGCCTTTTCTGTTTACTGGCTGTATTCCAGCAGTGTTGTATGTTTGGTCTATATGGCATGCATGGCCCATGGCGGGGTGGGGTGGGGTGCTTTTCAGAGAGATGATGACTGTGATTTTTATGGACTCATGGCATTACTGGAAAGTTGCAGGATGGACTGTTATTGGATGGAGGGAGGTTGAACGTTTGGTCAGTGCTAGTGTGCAGCCAGCATTTCTTGCAAGAAAGAAGACTAAGCAAACACACTCACAAAGCTTAGTTTGGGAGATGGGGGCCCCCAGGCATGGTCGCCTAGGGGCCCCCTCAGATGGAGATGTATGGCCAGACTCAGCTGGCTGGCGGAGCGGGGCCGTGTTAATCTCGGTTACGCTGTAACTTTGGAATCTTTGCTGGCCACAAAGCTTAGGGGAGTAGGGAAGGAGGGGACCCCTCCGGTGGAACTTCCTACTTTCTGTTATCTTTATTTATTTAAACTATGCTCTGTTATTTAAACCACTTTCTGTTATCCATATTTATTTAAAATCTTCCTCCCTTCTGCAAGTCAGAGAAGAAACTCAAGGAGACAGAATGGTGGGTAGGTGTCAGAAGACATGTACCCCAGTCCAGATTTGCTGGGTTATGGCCAATAACCAGGAGGAGGGTGAGAAGACTATGAAATGGGCCTGCAGAACTCATGCAAATTGAGCTGATGCTCGGGCCAAAGCCAGTGGAGAAAGCTTAGCTTTCTTTGTGGCCAGCAATGATTTGAAAGTTACTAGGGTGCAAAGGAGAGGTGTAAGGCAGAGATGGGTGAGTGGGGCAAAGAGCCCGTAGGCCTACTACCCAGACCCTGGAGGTCTTGGCCAACAACCAAGAAAGCCTCCGCAATTCAGAAAGAAACTCAAGCCTCAGCTTCTGCCACTGTAGCCGGCTTTGTGTCCAGCAACCACTCCAAAGTTACAAGGGTGCAATGGAGAGGTGTATGGCAGAGGTGGGCAAGTGAGGCGAAGAGCCTACTACCTGGACCCCAGAGGTCTTGGCCAGCAACCAAGATGAAAACCTCTGCAATTCAGAAAAGAAACTCAAGCCTCAACTTCCTTTGTGGTAGGCCCCACCTGCGCCCTGAGCTATCTGCCACTGCAGCGGCCATAGCTCCCGAGCACAGCTACAGCAATGAATGAAATGTGCCTGCAGAACTTGTCTGGCTTGTGCTGATGCAGGAGGCAAGGGGGGTTTTCCCCAGCAAGAAGCTTTCCCTCAGTCAGAAGACAAGTACCCCAGTCCGAATATACTGCAACATGGCCAGTAACTAGGAGGAGGGTGAGAAGGCTATATGAAATGGGCCTGTAGAACTTGTGCAGATCGAGCTGATGCTCGGGGCAAAGCCAGTGATGAAGTCTCAGCTTCTGCCACTGCAGTAGTCATAGCTCAGTCATAGCTCAGTAGTTATAGCTCAGGAAAAGGAGCACAGCTTCCTTTGTGGCCAGCAGTGATTCCAAAGTTACAAGGGTGCAATGGAAAGGTGCAAGACAGAGGTGGGCAAGTGCAGTGAGGGCCCGCAGGCCTAGGCCTACTACCTGGACCGTGGCAGGTAATTTGCTGGAGGTCTTGGCCTGCAACTGGGAAGAAAGCCTCTGCATTTATAGTGAGCAAAAATCCTCTAATTACAATTCCATAATATGCTCTTTAGCAAACAGAGCCAACAACCAGGAGGAGGGCTAGAATAATATGAAATGGAACTGCAGAACTTGTACAACTCCTACCATACTCGAGCTGATGCTTGGGCCAAAACCTGTGAAGAAAGCTTCCACAATTCAAGCAGTACACAGAAGAGAAGCCTCAGCACTACTTGTGGCCAGCAACCAGGAGGAGGAAGAAATACAAGTTCAGTAAGGGCAGTATGTAAAGCAGAAGAGTATCTCTCTCTTCTCCGGGGGAATAGAGGGACCTAGGGAGGAGCTTGAATCAGGAGGTGGGCATTTCTTCCACACCTCCACCACATGGGAAAAAAAGGCAGGGATGACACATAATCACCTGCCTTATGCTCACTGACCACTGTCTTATCATAAGAAATCAAACTATAATTATAAGTCTATATAACATAAGTCTGTATCATATATTGGCTATAGATGTATATGGTGGAAGCCAAGGATATGCGTGATGTGTGCAGGCTGATAAGGCAGATTAACCTGCTTTGAAATGAACCGTTACAATTATTATTGACCATTAATAAATCATCATTAATATTACTATTACTACAAACTCTTATTAATATATTACTATTGGAATGACTAGCATTATTGACTCCTATTATTAGTAATACCTGATATTATATTATAAGTCTATAGGATGAAAGTCAGCTATAATAATAAGGTATAATAGTTCAGTTGTTGAGAGAATCCTGAAGGAAGTTGTCATCCTCTTCATCTTCTCTTTCTTCCTTTCTCTTTTTGCTTCTTGCCACACCAACAGGGATTGATCAGCCCGCAGTGGAAGAGGATCTAAAAACTGGAGGGAGGGAGGATAGAAGGAGCACTGGAATTTGTACTGGTGCCTCTTGTGCACCTCGCGTTCCTTCCTACACGCCCATAAAATTCCACCACCCCTGTTTACAATAAATTTGAAGTAAGTAATGCATTTCTGCCCCCACCAACCAGAGATGACCCTATCAGGGTTTAAGGCAGTGGCATACTGACAGTGGCAGGTGGCAGACTCAGAAAGCCAGGAAACTGGGGTTTTATTGTTTGCAACACAATATTATAGTTACTAGTGCTTCTTTGCCTTCACCCACCATGACCCTGAATGCCCCTGTCTTCCTGAAATGCAGTGGTGACCTCCTGGCCATTATATGGCCCTCCTGTGACACAGAGACAAGATGAGAGAACCGACTTTTCCCTTTCGGGTATGGTACCTGTTTATTTAAGAGGTACTTCTGCACACTCTGAAAAGCATCATTGAAAGTGTCCTGTGATCTCTGTAATTTAACCTGGGACTTGTCAACCATGTCTTTGAAATTCTGCATGGATTCACACTTCCTTGAGGATGGCATCATCCTTATGCAGTGACTCGAGGAGTTGGTCCTGACAGGGATCTGCGCATGCCACTCTACTGAAGACTCCGCCAAAATGTCAAGCAAGATTTTGCGGGACCGTCTCTGCTTCTTGTGAAAACCTCTGCTGCGCTCTGCTGTAGTGTGAGTGGGACACCATTCTGGGGAGCTGTTGGTCACAGTGGCTGATAAACAAAGAAAAAAGCAATGGTTGCCTTCCCCTTCAAGACAAGGACGTATACACCCCCACCCCCAACAAGCAGTACACAAATGCCGGCAGGCATGGAAATAAACTCTGCAACAGTGGGCCACCACTTGTAGGTTTGGGCAGTACAAGTACTTACTTCAGAAACAGGATTATGGCTGCCACAGTCTGTGCTAGCTGCAAAAAATTAATTAAAGCAAATAATTAGTTTGGCAACTGTTACATTACAAGCTTTCAGACCCGTCATTCACCACCACCAAAAGAACATGGGGACCCACCTACAGCAACATATGAATTTCTCCCCCTCCTGCCCCAGCCTCCCAAACCCAACCAGCATGAACCCAGGAATTGCCTGGCAGTGGCAAGAGGCATATTACAAGAGACAGGGTCCAGCATGTTCTTGGGTCTCGGTAACAGTAGACGATCTGTTGGCCCCATGGGGTTCTTCCTAACCCTCTACCACCTCCGTTTTATTATCTGTGCTAGTCTATGGAATGGGGCTAAGTGGCATTAAGTGTATGGTGACCGACGGTTCTTCCTGCCACTCATAGTCAGTAGGGAGCAGGGTGAGGTCTGCATACAGTTGAGACATACTCATATTTTCACCCTCAGGAGGGGCTGCTGCCTCCTTCTCCTCCTTCTGCACAACCCAGGTGCTGAAAGTCTCCATACCTGGGTTGTCGCCCACATCCTTGGAGAGAATGATGGACAGCTTTTCATAGAAGGGAGCAATTGTGTGACCTGCCCCAGAATGGGAGTTTACATCTTTGGCTCTGTAAACTCCGGATCTCAGGGACTTGATCTTGCATCGGACCTGGATCCAGCCACGATTGTGCCCTCACACCTGCATGCCTTTTGTGATCTCAACATAAACAGGCTTATTCCTCCTACTTTCCATCCTGTCAATGATCCTTTGCTTCAACCAAATGTTGATTAAGTCCTTCAGTTCTTAATGGGTCCAGCTGGGTCCATGGGTGTTGGAGGTATCAGCCTCCTGGGCCGTCGACTCCATACTAATAGCCTTGGCTTTCTGAGACATGGCGAAGCAGTTTGTGGTCAACAGCACAAGCAGTTTGTGAAAGGGGGCTGGCAAATTTTGGGGATGCACCTTTATACTCAGGCTGTGCTTGTATGAAGGTCTGGGAAAATTTCAAAAATTGTGAAATCATTACCTGTTAGTGTCAAAACACCCAAAGCTGATGAAGCACCCAGTTTAACAACCAAAAAGACCTGGTGATGGGGTAAATAAGACCATTGTACTTTGGGATGGCTGCTCGATGTCCTGGAATGTTGCAAAAATCGATACCAACCTGCCTGCTTGTGCAAAATAATTTTATTGCAGAAGCACAGCCTGTTTTTCCTGAAGTGGCAAAAGTTTTGAGTAGCCTACATTACCAGGAGAGGAGTAAGCAAAACATTTTTTGTTTGCAAGCTTGACTACATCAGAACAGCAGTGGCTGCTAAGTTCAGCATGAAAGGATGTGCAAAAGCCCTAATGCCCTGGGATGCTGGGGTGAAGTGTTGAAAAAGCAGCTACACCAAACTCCAGACCACACAACACCCTAAAGTCCCTGCCCCCCCATTTGGTGCAGATGGGTGAGAAGCCACTACTGACAGAGAGGAGCAAAATGGAGAATGAGGATGAAATGCCTGATGAGGGAGAATGGACACAGTGAAGTGTTCTCTGACATGGAGAATATGGAGGATATGCATGAGCAGGAAGAGGCGGCGGTGGCAGTACTGCTTCTGCAAATGATGTTTACCTAGGGATTACTGTTGCAAAGCTTGACAAGGATAGGAACTCTGCTAGAGTGTTCCCTGGCAAGTTGTGTTCCTGGTTTAACAACATTAATGGCAATAAGACGATGATACAGGTATTCAGAGGACTTTGAATACAGAGAGAAAAGTGAAGAAGATTAATTTGACTGGGCTCTGTTGAGAAACTTGAGGAGGACCAGAATCTGCATGGTGTGGCCACAAGAGCAGCTCGGACTGGTGGGACCAAATTGTGCTGACAACTTGGAACCACCAGCAGTGGCTGCAGATAATGAAGAGAGATGTCCTATCATATCATCTCGATGTTGGGGCCCCACATCATGAGGCAGGACATTAACATGCATTGGGCCATCCTACCAGACAAGAGGGTTGCAATGGCCATCGTGAAACTGGCCAGTCCACCCAGCCTTTTGCTACATTGAGAACCAGTTCAGCATGGCTGCCTGCACGGTTGGGGTGACAACTTGTGAGGTATGCCAACTGCTCAAGGAGGCTGCTGCAAACAAAATTATCCTTGTGGCAAATCTGCAGCAAGTCATAGATGGCTTTAATGAGAAGGGGTTCCTGAACTGCGCGAGGGGCTTTAGACAGCACTCACATCCCAGTAATGTGCACTGCACGGATGGGGAGGGCTTTCACAAACAGGAAAGGATATGCCTCTGTGATCCTGCAAACTGTGGTGGACCACTGGGGCTGGTTCACAAACATTTATACTGGGTGGGCCAGCAGCGCATATGATGCGCATGTGGTCAGAAACTCCCCTCTTCCTGGCCTCGTGGAAAAAGGACACTATGCACCCAGCATGGAGGAGACAGTGATCTGCGGTGTCACCATTCCCCTGGTTATATTAGCGGATGCTGCCTATCCCTTAAAGCCCTGGCTCATGAAGCTTTATGAAGGGAATGTCACCAACCCGCAGAAACATTTTTTGACTACCATCTGAGCAGTTGCAGGATGGCCGTGGAATGTGCATTTGGCCGACTGAAAGGACAACAGAGGGCGCTTACATGCCAGCTTGAGATGGAGCAAGAAAATATCATGACACTTGAAGTGGCAACCTGCATGTTGCACAATATCTGTGAGAGCTGGGAAGAGGTTTTCAAGGAGTTGTGGAAAGAAGAAGCATGACAGGTGTGGCCAGACAACAGACGTGTCTGGGCAGCAGCAGCAGCAGCAGCACAGGGATTGAGGAGATATTCTCAAGGAGAGGCTGGTTGGGCAGCCCTTGTGTGTGATTGTCTGGCAGGATATATTAGTGACAACAACGCTTAGAAGTGCTTTGTTCTCTTAGTTACATTAAGATAAATTAATTTACACTTGAAATCTGTGTGCATCTACAGGAGTGTGTAGCATTGCAGAAGGGGTTGTGTGGGGGAGGGCAGAAGAGAGGACAGTCAGGGGAAGAGGGCAGAAATCTGGACTGGGCTAGGAGTTTGCTGCTTCCAGACTGTGAGTGGTTTGGGTGATGAGAGAGCATTACGCACCGTCACCCACATCTGAATGAGGACCACCTCCAAGTGGGTGAGAAGGATAATTATTATAGTTCCTGGTGGGCTAGGTGGGTGGGGGACCAAGCCAAACAGCAACCCATATTTTCAAAAACACTCCAAAAACATTTATAAAACATTTCACAACACACCTCCAAGAGCCGTATGTGGCACTAGACAAACAGATTGACAGTGTACCTGAACAGGGAACAGGAGGGTTCCAATGGGAGCCCCCATTAGAAACTGTACAAAGATCAATGAGCTCAGGAATGCTGGGAAATGTAGTCCAAAAAAACCAGGGGAAAAAACCACCAGAAGAGCTCGCCACTACCACCAATATCAATTACCAATCATATGGCAAAAAACACCAACCCACATGCTACTCTAATCCTAAATATTTTACGATCATAATAGCAGTTATCATAGTAGCTATAGTAAATAAAAGAAAAAACACATATATTTGTAACATGGTGGGATGGGAAGGGAAAGGAACAGGAGGGGATGATTCAAGCAGCTTGTCTTTGGAATTGGGATGGGGACTTTGGGATCGCATACTGATGGGAGAGACCAGACTGATGGAGCATAGGCAGGTACAAGTGACATGGATTTGGGGGTGACCATGACTGTGCCCAGGGGACACTCCCAGTGAGAGTCCAGGGTGAGGACTGGGGAGCCTGGGTGGTTTACATGTGCCTCTTGTTGTTAGTACATTAAGAAATACTTTACAGGGGGTAAACTGGTATTTGACTTCTCCTACTGAAATCTGTGGGTAGTGGCACACAAAGCTTAACTCACTCGAAAGTGCTGTTTGTGCGAACATGAATGTTGTATTGTGCTGTGGTGGTGAGATGCCCCCAACAGGATCCCAAAGGGGAGAGAAAAGTCCCTGCAGGCCCCAAGTGACACAAGCAGCCCCTGTGCCAGGGAAACTTACCTCCGGGGGCTCAGCGTGAGCTGGAGGAGGAGTCATGGCTGTGGCCACACAAGCCGGCATCACGCTGGCTCTTTAATCAGCTGTTCCCTGGGCGGGGAATAGCGGAGCCAATCACGGTAGCTGGAGCAGCTGCTGCAGGAAGATTTAAAAGCCCCACCAGAAGCTGGCTGGGGAGGGGAGAGGGAGCACGCCCAGCATGGTGAGGCTCCTGTGGCAGACAGGAGCACTGCAGCTGGCTCAGTGCTGGCATCCTGAGCCAGGGGAAGCTGAGCCCCTGTAGGAGGCTGGGAGGGAGGAGGCAGTTTTACCACCTCTCCACCCCTGCCTTTTCCAGCAGTCTACTTGATAAAGAGCTTTAGAGGCGGCTCGCCCAGAGGCGGCAAGGCAGATGCCAGCTGATGGAAGCCTAGCCCGTCAGCATCCGAGGCAGAGACGCTAGCTGTCACGACAACCGGGCTACCGCACCAGAACCCACACTGACGCCAGTCCCCCTTGCAAAAGGGGTTGACAGGGCACGGCCGACCTACACAGGCTGCACCCATTTGGTTGGCGAGTGGATGAGATGTAGGGGAGGTGGAGCCCCGCAGAACATCGCATCAAGACAGTGAATACTACCATCCCTGGGGTCCCCCAGGAAGTTGATCTCCACTGAACCCCTCCCTTTCATTCAGTAACACCAAGTCGTGGCAGGAGAGTTGAGGGGAAGGGCCCCACACCAGATGGATAATACGGCTCCCAACGTAAACCCCACCTTTGGTACTTCCACATGTGCAAACAAAAATGCACCGTACCAAAAAAAAAAGCTGCGTTAAAATTTTCAGGCACTCTACATTAATGCCTGTGTCGTCTACACATGTCCTTAGCTAGTGAAGTCTCTAATGCTTCATTTGGGAGAGAAAACTGCTACTTACATAATATAAATTATTTCAGCTCATCTCAGTCCTGCTGGAAATAGGTCCAATCACTCTGACTGATGCAATGGCATTTTTTCATAGGTTTCAGACATCCTTGTAAGATCATCGGCTCCAGCCCTCTGCCCAAAGTACAGGAAGGCAGCTAGAGTCAAAGGATCCCAGCAAGATAAGTATCTAAATGTTTCTTAAAAGTGTCCAGAATAGGTGCTTGCACCACTTCTGGGGGAAATCTATTCCAGGCCCTGGGGGTTCAGACAGTTAAAATTTTTTTCCTTATGTCCAGCTTAAACAGTCTTGCAGGAGTTTGTGACTGTAGGTTCTTGTCATCTCTTGGGGTGCTCTGGTGAACAGACATTTCCCCAGATCCTGATGCACACCCCTCATGTATTTATAGGCTGCCACCAAGTCACCCCTGAGCCTGCATTTCTCCACGCTGGAAAGTCCCATAGCTCACAGCCTTTCTTCATAAGGCCTGATTTCATGACCTCTGATCATGCACGTGGCTCTCCTCTGGACTCTCTCAAGCTTCTGCACATCCTTTCTGAATTGTGGAGCCCAGAATTGGATGCAGTACTCCAGCTTTGGCCTTACCAAGGTTGATTCCAGTGGAAGGATGTCATCCTGGGTTTTGCTTGAGATGCAAGCCAGAGTTTTGTTTGCTTTGCCAGCTGCAATAGCACATTGGTGGCTCATGTTCATCTTGTGGTCAATCATGGTAGTTTCCATCTTAGATATATTTGGTCCTTTATGTTGGAAGGCCTACTGTACCACTCCTCATTAGTTAGGGATAATCTTACCACAGGCAAAGGAGATACATATCTAACCCAGGAGGTGCACAGCCCCACCAGGGGAGATGCCTTGTTGGACCTGGTGCTGGCCACGGGTGACGACCTGGTGAGGGGGCTGCGGGTGCTGG
>JAGPOW010000100.1:117416-129025 GCA_030014935.1 Caiman crocodilus
TCAAAGATCCGTGCTAGAGGCTGGGCTATGATGCTCACCAGCTCCTTGAGTACCCTGGGGTGAAGATTGTCAGGGCCGGCTGACTTGAAGGTATCCAGCCCTCTCAGTCTTCTCTTTTCCAAACTAAATAATAAGTCCAGTTTCCTCAGAAGTCATGTGCCCCATCCCCCTCACCATTTGCCCTCCGCTGGACTCTCCCCAACTTGTTCACATCCTTCCTATAGTGGGGAGCCCAAAACTGAACACAGTACTCCAGATGTGGCTGCACCAGTGCTGAATAGAGGGGAAGAATCATTTCTCTTGACTTGCTGGCAACACTCCTATCAATGCGGCTCTATATGGCATTAGCCTTCTTGGCAACAAGAGCATACTGTTGGCTTAGTTTTGGTTTATTGTCCACTGTAACCCCCAGGTCCTTCTCTGCAGAGCTGCTGCTTGGCCAGTCAACCCCCAGCCTATACTGGTGCCTGGGATTGTTCCGTACTAAGTGCAGGACTTTGCACTTGTCTTTGTTGAACCTCATGAGATTTCTTTTGGCCCAATCCTCCAATTTGTCTAGGTCATTCTGAATGCTAGCCCTACCCTCCAGTATGTCTACTACTCCCCCAGCTTGGTGTCATCTACAAACTTGCTGAGGGTGCACTCTATGTCATCTTCCAGGGCTGTATGAAGCTTTGGGTACCGATTCAATTTGGAGGAGATTCAGCCTGACTCAGTGGCTGAATCTCCAAATCCAAATTGAATTGGGGGATCAATAAAAAGGTCCAAATCAATTTGAAGCTCTCTGAATCGATTCAGAAAAGACTTGGAGAGTTTTGATGATTTGGGCAGTTCCTGATTGCTGCAGCAGGGAGCTAGACCCAGACTCTGCGCTTGTAAGTAGGGTGCAGGGGAGTGGGGTTGGAGGATGGGAGAGGGAACCATGAGGAGACCCCACCCCAGCTCCCAGACTTTTTTTAAAGCCCCCACTCACCCGGTGCTGCCAGGTAGGGGGGCGATGCCTGCCACTGTCCCACGCTGCATTGTGGGGGAGGAGGGGGGTTCTGTTACTAGACACCCCGCCTGCCCCAGCTCCGGCCTTTTAAGAAGGCCCCCCCCTTCCCCCCCCCCGGCTCACCAGCTCTTGCAGCAAACTCTGGGCTTCATGGGGCTTGTGGAAGAGGTGTGGAGCAGTGCAGGGCAGTGAGGATCACCCACTGCCAGGCAGGAAACAACGAGGCCGGATTTTTGCGTTGTGATTTTTGTTTGTTTGTTTTGTTGGCTTGGTTTTTGTTCTTGTAGGTTTTTTTTTCCTTTTTCTTAAAGGGCTGGAGCTGAGGCAGGTGGGGCAGCCATGGGGATTGGGGGGGCTCAGGCAGAGCCCCCCCATGCAGCATGGGGCAGTGAAGGGCAGCAGGGATCACCTCCTGCCAGGAAGCACCCAGTGAATGTGGGCTTCCCCCTCCCCCCACAAAGTGCTGGGAGTTAAGGCAGGCAGGGCAGCCATTGCTGGGCTGGGAGAGCAGGCGGGGGGATTGGCCTGTGTGATTTGAAGATTCAACGCCAGCTGAACCTCCAAATCGGATTTGGCCAAATCAATTCAGGATAGTGATTCAAATCACTGTCCCCCAAATTGACTGAATCCAAATCTGAAGCAAATACTATTTACTTTGCACAGGCTTAAAGACATTGAACAAAACCAGCCCCAGGATCGACCCCCGGGGCACTCCACTTGATACAGTCTGCCAACTAGACATTGAACCATTCATTACTACCCCCTGCACCTGATGCTCCAGCCAGTTTTCTATCCAACTGCAGCAAAGTGGGGTTCCCCAACTAGCCACAGTGCTAGTTTTCCCCACCTGCCTTTTGGGCACACCACCCACCTGTCTCTCCTGCCATGCCTTGTTGTTAATTAAGGCCTCAACTACCTCTGATAAGTGACCCACCCAAAGGTGAGGGCTGGGGTTAAGGTGCCCCTACCCATCTTTCACCAGGGTGGCCTGGCATTTCCTGGGGACTTCTGTGCCACTGCGAACCCACCAGGCCACTTTCTCCTGGCAGAGTGCAGGTTTAGGTCATGCCCAGGACCAGGAGCCTCCAAACCATTCTCTGCAGCTCCTCCCTTACCTCCAGGTGTTGCAGCCAGACAATGTTACTACCTGCCCTACCCTGCCAGCCTCGAACTGCCCTATTTATATAGGTGGCCAGAGATCTAAAATAGCTGCTGTAATGGAGCACCTGCTGGCTGCTTGGCTCTGGTCTTAAAGTGGCAGGCACCGACAGTGCCCTGCCACATACATTCCCCCATAAAATAGTTCCTGGGGGAGGTTTCCACTGCTGGTCCTCCAAAGCAGGCTCCCCTCAGAGCCCGCGAACACCCTCAAGTGGCAAGCACCCCAAAAGTTGATCTGCCATATACCTCCCTCCCCTTGAAATTGACATTCAGGGGTTTTGCTTGGCTGCCTGCTCTGCTGGCTTTGTCCCAGCCTACTGCAGCCCCTGCCACGTGGCAAGCACCCCAAAGGTGCTCCGCCACACCAACTTATACTCTATTCATCCAGCCCACACTTCCTTAGCTTGCCTGCGAGAATGTTGTGAGAGACCATATCAAAAGCCTTGCTAACATCAAGGTACACCACACCCATTAGTCTCCCTGTGTCTACAGAGCCAGTCACCTCATCACAGAAGGCAGTCAGGCATGATTTGCCTTTGGTGAATCCATAGGCAACATGTAGGGAACATATTGGGGGTGCACATGTAGCCCCTGAGAGTGCTGGTGCCCCCCTGAGAGTGAACACTTTTGGCTTAGGTGATGGGCAGGGGGAGTAGGTGGAGCACTGGCTCCCCCCTGAGAAGTGCTGCCAGGTGTCTGGCCACAGGGGGACTACCCCTCCATCACGACCGCTGCCGCGGCCACCTGCAGACAGTCTCTGCTTGGCTCACCCTTGCTGCTGACAGTGCGGCTGCCTACAGATGTTCCCCACTTGCTGCTGCCATGCCCCACTGCCAACACCACTGCTGCTGCCCGTGGGCGGTCGCCATGCCCTGCCAGCTTTGGGATGTACACATCGCCTATGGATGTATCCTTGCTGACGGTTCCTAATTACCTTCTGCTCCTCCAAGTGCTTAGAAATGGATTCCTTGAGGATCTGGTCCATGGTTTTTCCAAGGACTGAGGTGAGGCTGACTGGCCTGTAGTTCCCTAGATCCTTCTTTTTCCCTTTCTTAAATATGGGCACTATGTTTGCCCTTCTCCAATCATCTGGGACCTCTCCTGATATCCATGAATTTTCAGAGATTATGGCCAGTGGCTCTGCAATCTCATCAGCCAACTCCTTCAGCACCCTTGGGTGCATCCCATCCAGCCCCATGGACTTGTATATGTCCAGCTTTTCTAAATAGCCCCTAACCTGTTCTTTCACCACTGTTGGCTGCTCATCCCCTCCCCAGACTGTGCTGCCCACTGCAATAGTCTGGGAGCTGACCTTGCCTGTGAAGACTGAAGCCAAGAAGGCATTGAGTTCAGCCTTTTCTGCGTCCTCTGTCACAAGGTTGTCTCCCACATTCAGTAAAGGACCCACATTTTCCCATATCCTCCTCATGCTGCTGACATACTTGTAAAAACCTTTCTTGTTACCCTTCACATCCTTTGCTGGCTGCAACTCCAACTGTACTTTGGCTTCCCTGGCTTCATCCCTGCATAGCCCTACTTTGTCCAGGTTTCCACTTATAAGCTTCCTTTTTGTGATTTAGTTTACTGAAGTCGCCTGCTAAGCCAAGCTGGTCTTCTGCCTTGCTTGCTAGTCTTCCTGTACGTTAGGATATTTTGTCCCTGACCTCTCAGTAAGGCTTCTCTAAAGTACAGCCAGCTCTCTCCTCTCCACACCAGACTGGCTTGTTGTCCATCTGAACTATAGCATAGATAGAAATGTCCTCTTTTCAAATGTTCTTTCAAGTCCAGGCCATAGCAGCAACAATGGGAAGACATGTAGCTATTATTAACAAATAAGATCTACATATTACATGTAGCTATTTAACAACTAGTTAGAAGCAGAACTCTTTCACCTACATGTGATTCAGAGTACAAGAAGACATTATTCAACTGCAAGGAAACAATGAGAAGTTTTAAATTCAGCCACACATTCATCCAAGCCCCTGTTAAGGGAACAGATGCACATGCTTTCATTATGGATCAACTGAAAGAGTCTTGAGAAAGGATACAGGGAAGTGCAATGAATTAAATGCACTTCCACTGCGTTACTAGGGAGGAGTATTTTTTTCTTTAAATGATATACACATATATTTAATAATTAGTTGGAGCAAAATTCTTTCACACGTGATTCAGAATACTATAACATGTTATTAAACTGTGATGAGAAGGGTGTTTTAAAGTGAGACATTCATTCATTACACATATTATACCTCATGAAATACCATACCAGTAACTTGAGAAAGATCTCTACAATGGCTCATTGATGACTTAAAGAGTCCAGTCTTTGAGCCACAGATTCATCCACAGAAGTTGCAGATCTTCTCACAGAAGAGAGTAGGCTACAGACTGGGATTCCTCTCCTTTTCCTTTCTCTGGTCTCTCTTCTCTGCTTCAAGGGTAAGGCACTCAACCTCAAAACAAGTTGTGGCTTGGTTGAGGTTGCAGTCCCACTGGGATTAGCTGACAGCCAGCTCCTCCCAATTTTTGATGCTGGCATCTATTTTCTTGAGGTATGTATTGCAAGTAATTACTGGGAAAGCAGCAAGCCAGATGTACAAAGCCACTTGCACAGCAAATTACCTGCAAACAACAGAATGAAACCAAGACAAGCTTCCCCAAAGGCATAGTTATTCAAACCTCAAGTACAAGCCCTAGATAATGGAATTGGAATGGCATTGTAGCATATGGGCCATGTAGCAGTGGGAGGTGTTCACTTCCAAAGATGCAGCATTTTCATTGCCATATTTGCGCTGTGGAAATAGAATTTCATGCATGGAGTAATAAAAGATCTGTCATAGGAGGGAGGCATTCAGGTACCAGACACAGACGTTCATTACACTAACGCTCAGGACAATAGATTTCTGGGTTACACAATAGGTAAACCTTTTTTACATGAGCTTATCAACATTCACAAAATAATTGGACATTTAGATGGACAGTGAGATGATCCAGTTACATCCCCTACAACAATATATAGATATAGATATCTATCTTACAAGACAGAGAACCTTGTGTGTGCTTTTGAGTGTCAGGCAACCACTGATGACCTGATTTGTGAAGAAACTTCCTGTCTGGGTGAATAATTATATAGTTGACCATGATGGGATTTCATAATTCCCTTCTGAAGCCATTAACGATGGCCCGTCAGAGGCAGGATGCATGAACAGTTATGGAAATTGCTCTGCAAGGCATTTATTTAAATTTAATATGTTATAGGGTGGCTTTGTAAAACTACTATGAATATTTGCCAGACTAGATACAAAACCTGTTCACCCACCCTCTCCACCATGATGAATAAGAATTAAAAAAATGAATAGCTTCTACTTATCTGTTTAAAAAAAGTCACTCCTTGTTTACAAGGAATTCTAAATGGCTATCACAATGCCTGTCAGAATGCTTTAATCCGTGACAGAAGACAGCAACAGCAAACTCAGATACTGTCTGAAGTACTGCTGTCATATCTTCAAAGCATAACTTTCCCTTCAAAGTCAGTTTGGAATAAATACCTCAGTTACATAAATATATATATAATAAGGTAGCTCTATAGAATCCATTAGGAGGTCCTGCTGGAGTTGCCATTTTTCATACCTGTTAAACTGAGGCCCAGAGACATTGTTTGATCTTATATTCTGACTCCATTCCAATTTGGACAACTTCATTCTACCCATCTGACTTGCCCCTTCAGTATTAATTTGGTTTGTCTCCTGTCCTTTTACATGCTGTTGTATTTACCAGAGGCCATAGGCAGCAGAATGCTGGGGCTAATGGGTCTTTGCCCCCACAAATGCATGGCAGCACAGAGGGTCCCTGCTGCTGTGCACACTCTGGCATGGAACACAGGTGGGCTGCAGCTGTGGGCTGGGTTCCACTGCCACTGCCCCAGGAGCAAGGCGATGCAATGTGCCTGCTGAGTGCTGACTGTGCCGTGTTCCCTGCCTGCCTGGTGGTGGCAGGCACATGGTGCTGTGCCACTCCCTAGGCAGCAGCAACAGGGCACAGAGCCCAGCCTGTAGTAACAGCCCACCCCTGCCCCATACATAAATCTGATGGGGACACGTGTCTTCCGGGCCTCTGCCAGGGTGCATGTAACAGCGGGAGATCCGCAAACCCCTGATGAGCTTCCCAGGTTCTGAGCATCCAATGACCTGCCCCAGGTCCCGACTCCCTCCCTCACTGTGGAGGTGTTGATCTGTCCCCCTATGTCCCTTTGCTATGACAGACTTACCTGCTTTGGGGGGGTGTACACATGCGCATGCAAGTGCACAAGCGCTCAGCTCCCCCAAAATAATATTTTCTCCCTCTGACTGTGCCAGAGGGAGCCGCAGTAATTTCTATGCATGTTTACATGCAATGGTTTGTAAATTATGCTGAGATGGAGCATGTTATAAAATTTACATTTACAGCAACTTGTATTATTTCCTAGTAATTCTTCATCTTATTAATGAGAATGCTTATAAAAGCTATTCTTATTTTGACAGTTCTAATACTAAAAACATTCCTAAGGAAGAGCAATAATACTCGTATCACCTTTAAGAGTAAGAATATATATTTTTAAAATAAATTCAATAGCTAAACATTTCCAAGAGGTTTACGGTGTCAAATGCAATATCTGAATATTGCTGCAAACCTTTCAGAATGACTAAAGAAATTAAGTCTGTTTTAAAATTCTTCTACCACACAATTTCGAGATTCTGATATTGGAACAATTTTACAATTAACAGTATATAGTTATGAAGAATATTTACTGCATTTTGTTATTGCAATAAATAGTGAAGTATTCCTGTATTGAGAATTTTATATTTGTTGGCTATTTTAAGGCCAGACCCAAGTTGATTCTATGTATTGTTTCATCTGCAAAATTTTAAGCTCTAGAGTTCTTGTGTTTAAATACATACTCAGCGAGATGCATGCAACACATGGAAATAGTCTCATGAACCTTTATTCTTAGTGAATGAAAAAATAAATAAATCAAAGGGCAGTAAAGCATGCTGGCTGGCATAGACCTGCATCAGGCTGCACACATCAGTCTGTAACTCTTGCAAGCCTGCAGAATTGCTACAGCCCAGCTGCAGGCAGTCAGAAGTGATTACAGGCTGCCTAGGAGGATTGGGCCAGCTGATTACAGATAATTGCCTGGACACAGGAAGTTAAGCTCCCAGGGAAGGGAGCTAGGGAAGAGATAGCTACAAGGACTACAGAGTGAGAGAAAAGGCTACAGGGTGAGAAGTAGTAATGAGCCAGGGAACCCTCTCATGGAGTCTGTCAGAAGACCCTTGGGCTGCACAGCTGGGAGTAGCTGCACTATGACAGGACTAGTCAAAGCCAGATTGAGAAGGAAGACTGCAGTGGCACCTTTTTCAGAGCTATAGAAGACTTGTTACCGTAAGTGCACTCTGCACAGGCTACATTAAGCGTATGTTATTGAATCCTAACTCATGGCTGTGTTCTTGCCTGAGAGGCTATTGTGCTCAGGAAATGAAGGACTCTGAGCTAAAAAGCATAAGAGACTTGAATTAAGCTAAGTGATTTGTTTTTTTCCCCCCTCAACCTGCTACTGTACATGTAAAGACTTCTGTTATTCAATAAGCTATTGATGGAATGCAACTAATAACCCCATTTAAAAAAAAACTGACTTACCTTGACAGTAATAGAGTAAATTCTCTTGTGCTCCAGTGATACAGTTTATCAGCTCTCAAGAAACATTCAAACCCCAAAGTACTTCTAGTCAAAAGAAAACATAGAATCACGGAAAAAATAGAGTTGGAAGGCACCTTGGGAGGTCATTTAGTCCAACCTCCGCTTCAAAGCAGAACCATCCCCAAATGTATTATTCAATCCATGGCTTTGTCAAGCCAGACCTTAAAAACCTCCAAGGGTGGAGATTCTACACCTCTCTAAGTAACCTGTTCCAGTGCTTCACCACCTTCATAGCATGAAAGTTTTTTTCCTAATATTTAACTTAAATTTTGCTTGCTGCAATTTGAGACTACTGCTCCTTGTTCTGTCATCTGCCACCACTGAGAACGGTTTAGCTCCATGCTGTTTGGAATCGCCATTAAGGTAGTTAAAGGTTGCTATCCAATCCCTTCTCAGTCTTCTCTTCTGCAGACTAAATCAGCCCAGTTCCCTCAGCCTCTCCTCAGAAGTCATGTACCCCAGCCCCCTAACCATTTTCTTTGTCCTCTACTGGACTCTCTCTAATTTGTCCACATCCTTTCTGTAGTGGGGGCCCCAAAACTAGACACAGTACTCCAAATGTCACCTCACCAGTGCAGAATAGAAAGGAATAATTGGTTCCCACGATCTGCTGGCAATGTTCCTACTAGTGCAGCTCAGTATGCTGTTAGCCTTCTAGGCAACAAGGGCATGCTGCTGACTGATATCCATAAATCATCAATGATTGACTTCCCATGGACAATTTGGTCCCATCAATCATAAAGCCATTCTCAGATAAAACAACAAAAGTTCAGTTAAGCTGCTGGTAGAATCTACATGACAATCAAGAAAGTTTATGGTCTATTTAGTTCAGTCTTGACTTAGAAGGAAAATATTTATCTAGGTGCACCTGCTGCTTGTAGTGCTTGTCTGAAGAAAAGGAGAACCATACACTGATATACTCATCATGAGACAGCCCATAGGACTCATATTTTGAAACGAGAGAAAGGGCTAGTACCACTGTCCTGAATTCCCACTCTAGTAATTTGATTCTGAACTACCTAAATAATATCTGTAGTTCCAGACAATTGGAGATGGGCAGATGAAATGCTGCTCTTTCACACATGGTTTCTGTCGCAGAGCACTGAGGTGCTCTACTCCTAAAGAGGAGAAACTGTTAGAGAAAAAGCCCTAGTAGGGAATAAGGGGCCCACCTGTGGGTTGCCAGGGCAACTGGAGGCAGCAAATGACTCACACCTGCCAGCGGTCAGCTGGCTGTAAGGAGCAAGGCCTGGTTCTTATAAAGCCCAAGAGCTGAGGCTAGGACAATTCCCTGCCAGCAGCCAGAGAGAAAGGAGCTCCTGGAATAACAATGCAAAGAGAAGCCTGACCTCAGGAACACCTCAAGCTGGGTAAAGGATGGTAGCTCTAGGATGTCTGAGCCATGTGATTTAGCCAGGTGGCTTTAAGTTATGTTGTAGCCTAGGGGCTTGTGTTTTGTTTTGTTGTTGTATCACTGGTGGTTTGGGTGAGGCTATTAGGAGTTGGAGGAGGCCTCATAGGGAACTCACAGTAGTGTGGGGACCCCAGCTCCAGTAAGGGTGTGGCATATGGGGTGCATAGACCCTAGTCCCAGAGAGGGGGGCAGCAGTGCTGAGGAGGCCCCAAAGAGAGGACAAGTGTATTTGACAAACCAATGTCCATTCCAACTGCAAGGCTTGGGGTGTGGTATAAGGGGTGGCTGGAGCCATGCATAGCCCATAAGGCTAGGGTGCCTGAGAAGCACCCATCATACAATCGGGCCCAGGAGTCCACAAGGACAGAAGTCACAATGAACCGTGTCCAAGAAGACATAAGGCAGCCTCCAAACTTATTTAAACAGCAAAGATGTGGCGGGCAAGAATTAGAGGGTGCCCTTGGGCCAACTTAGCACGGAGAGAGGGGACCTTAAGGAGATCACAGCCCTCCAGTAGGACCTTGCCATGACAGTTTTGTATTCAGGCCACAGCAAGGATGACGAGATAATATCTGTTGGGTTTTTTTGTTTGTTTGTTTTTTTTTCCCCCCCCGTCCCCTGGACTAATGGTCAGTTTCACAGAGATATTTAGGCACTTACTAGCTACTACAGTTAATGGCTGTTAGGTGTCTGTATAGGAGTTAGTTGCTTAAATATGGTAAAAATTATGGATCTGAGCTAAATACCTTTGTATGGAAGACCTCCTTCATTTCGCCCAAATGTAAATGTATACCAGATCATTAAGGCTAGAGAGTTAAAAGCAGCTGTGTGTGATCATTTACCTAGGTGAGAGACCCGGATAGTCCTAGGATTAGGGGAGTGGTGCATACACCTTCAGGAAGCCTTAAGTGCCTATACATTAACGCTCATCGTATGGAGAAGAAGCAGGAGGAATTTGCCTCCTGCTCGCTAACACAAACTCAGACATAGTGGGGCTCAGTGAAACATGGTGGGATCCAACACATGACTGGGTGGTGAACATCAAGGGTTATAGGCTGTACAGGGGGAAGATGGAACAGGGAGAAGAGGTGGGGTGTGGTGCTCTATGTCCACAAACAATTCACATCCTCAACAGCAGCACTGAGTCAGAGGAGGGGCAGACTGAAGTGCTCTGGGTCAGAATACAAGGGGGTCACAGGGAAAGGGACTTACTGGTGGGGGTCTACTACAGACCACCCAACTAGGGAGAAGAGCTAGACTGGGAATTCTTAGGTCAGCTCACAGAGGCAGTCAAGTCAAAGGATGTGGTCATCATGGGTGACCTAAAGTATCTGAACATTTGCTGGAAAGAGCAGTCAGCCAGGTTTGACTGCTCATGTAAGTTCCTAGCCATATTACAGGACCTCCACCTAACCCAGGAGGTGCACAGCCCCACCAGGGGAAATGCCTTGTTAGACCTGGTCCTGGCCACAAGTGATGACCTGGTGAGGGGACTGCCGTTGCTTGACCACCTGGGCAATAGCAACCATTGCCTATTGGAATTCACCATCCAGCGCAGGGTGGCAAAGGCCAGCAGCAAGACAGCAGCCCTGGATTTCAGGAGGCACTGAGGTCCTGGAGGAGTGGAGAGTCGGAAGTCCAAAAAAGTGGTTGTTCCTGAAGGAGACAATCTACCACACTTTGGGCTTGGAGATCCCAACACAGATCAAAGGGGGCAAGAATGTTCAAAAACCCCCATGGCTCACCAAAGCATCCAGAAACGTCTCAAAGCTAAGAAGGAAGCATACACCCAATGAAAGGGAGGGGCCATCGCCAAGAAGGACTATATCTCAATTGCTCAGGATTATAGGGGGGCTGTTAGGAAGGCCAAGGTGGAGATGGAACTGGGACTAGCAACCCAGATCAAGGATAACAAGAAATCCTTTTTTTAAATGCATAAGACGTAAAAAGAAGGTTCTCGGTAATGTGGGGCCTCTTCAGGGCACACTTGGAAATCTGGTGGTCTTACCAGATGACAAACCTAACCTATTTAAAAATTTCTTTGCCTCCATTTTTCTAAACAGGGACCAGGTAATCCCTCCCCCCTGGGATCCCTGTTAGTCCCAGGGGAGGCGCAGCCAGGCCCACGGTCAGAGGACCTAGTTGGGGAACTTCTGGTGGGACTGGACATGTTCAGATCAGCAGGTCTTGATGATACTATCATAGTCATAGTGCCTAGGGTCAGAAGGGGCCTAGAGCAGGCCATCTAGTCTGACCCCCCGCCAATTGGCAGGAAACGAGTGCCAGGGTCACAGGACCCCAGCC